>JAPYZL010168342.1:0-10292 GCA_030522825.1 Platygaster orseoliae
ATCGTGAATTATAAGTAGAAATAGCTTGTGCAAATTAAGATTTGTTTGGTTGAAAAACATTAAAAATTTGACTAAAAAACTGGGTGCCCCTATGAATTTTGGACACACTGTATTATGATCAGTAGCGTAAGTAGAAAAGGGTTTTCTAAAATTCTGTGTTCTGTGAAAATCGAATAAAATGATTATTATATTATTTAAAAATTAAAAAATTTGTAGTGGACACAACGAATAATTTCATATGGAGTCTCAAAGTAAATCAAAATTCACAGTTTTTAAATCTACTAACTCAAACGTAACAGTAATTTGGAATTTGAAAAATTGTTTGAACCTTGTGAATTATTGAATAAATGTAAATTTACGAAAATGCTTAATAAATATTTCTATAAGTCCACGTTAAAATTCATAAAAATACCAAAAAATCTTTAGAATAATACAAACACTGAAAAAACACTGATAGTGTACTGCAATATGTAATAATACTCAAAATCTAGAAAAATACTAGAAAAACGCTAAAAATTCTTATAAATACTAAGAAATTTATGAAACGTGAAAAATCTATATAAATACAATTTTCCCGAAAATCGGTAAATTACTGAAAATCAATTGAAACTTGTACTCTAGAGCATTGAATTTGGAAAATCTATGTAGTCATGTAAAAAAAATGAAATTTTACAAAATTGTCCACTTTTATGAATAATGAAAAAATGCGATAAATACAAGAAATTAATTAATACTCAAAAACTTTGTAGATACAGTTTTCTAAAAATTCATAAAACTTTGGATCCTATAGTATATAATTTTGAAAATTTGTATAAAAATCCATATAAACACCGAAACGTTTTTCAACGTATACTAAATAAAAAAAAACAGTACTAGAGATCTGTATATTTAAATTCTTAGAAAATTTTCATATTATAACATCAAATTCTATAAATTCATAGAGGGATCCATTGAAATCCTAAAAATCTATGAAAATACTAGAAAATACTGCAAAAAGAATAAGTACGTAGAATACGAAAATTCTAGAAATTCATAAAACACCTAAAATCTATGTTATCATACTTTTTCTAAAAATCTTCGAATATATTCAAATTTTTTAGAACTTTGATTTCCAGAGCAATAAAGTCCTAGAAAACTAAAAAAATCCATAATAATATCAAAAAATACTTGAAATTGTATAAATACTACAAATATATGAAAAAAACCAAAAGTATACTAAAAAAAATAATACCTACAAACTTAGTAATTTGAAACTCGCAAAAACCAAATCCCATTACATTGAAAAAGAACTTTAAAAATGTTCGACTCTTGACTCCAAAAGTTGTACAAATTTAATATGGTTCCCTAAATTCAATACTTTAGAAAATCGTACTCTCGTAACCAGATCCTCAAAGATCATCAATTGTAAAATATTGTAGGAAATATATTTTTATGAAAAACCCCGTCCGAAAAATTTTTTTGCGTACGTCTCTGATTACACAATAAATACACTTCTTTGTCAAATATTATCTAAAGTTATTACAATCATGTTTTGCATACTGAATCAACATAACGATACGATAGAAAATATTTAATAATTACCTTCATTAGAACCTAACTCCTCGTAACATTCATTAAGTGCTTTATCAAACTTATCATCAATTTTGGCAAATTCAAGGCAGACCTGAAATAACGATAATATCCACTTATGTATTTGTTAAAATACAGAATATTCACTCAAACATCCTTACTGCAATAATAAAAGCACTGCATAGAGTTAAAAATATTTTGGAGAACATAATGATTTTTTTTGCGCATAGAACGAACTGAGAAAATTATCATTTCGAAGAATATTTTCTATTCTTATATTGAATTTCGCAGGATGTAGACGTTTACACATTTAATTATTAAAAATGGTGATTTGTCAAATGCGTTACATGATTAGTTGCATAACTTTTCATTTTTGGAGTTTAAAGATGGAATAGTCAGATTTTATTTCGATACTAATTTTTGAATTTCTGAGTTATGATGAAAAATATAAGGGAATTTTTTTTAATTTTCCGTAGTCTTTTTAACTAATTATTATTATAAAGCTTAAATACGTGAGGATTGTTAACAAATTGATTGTATATTAACAGATGAAATAATGTTTTAACAAACCAATATAATAATCATGAAATTCGTCTGTTTATTTCAAGATACACAGGTTTTCCATTGACTATATCGAGAGTCACTCGTTCTCATTATTCATCAAGTTCATAGTATACTTTTAGGAATTCATAAACGCAGTCGATCAAGTATGATGCTTTTTCACATTTATCTTCTGCTTCCATATCATTGACTGCGCATACCAATGAAATTTGGGATCGGTTAGAGTTTTTAAATTAGATTAGAATTTTTAAATGCAAGTATCAATTTAAGAGAAGCCAGAAAAGTTTTTGGAGTCTTTGAGAACACAACAATATTGAAAAAAAAAATTTTTTTCTGAAAAATGAAAACCACAAATGATAACAGCAAAAGTCCTAAATTAAATGTATTTTAAAATTCCTGAATTTAAAGTAGGATTTTCAACTAGTTAGGAGATTTTCAATAAAAATATCATGTGAAAATTTTGGAAATATTGAGAAATTTTTGAAGACAAAACAGTTAATTTTTTACTTTTTGATGGTTGAATATATTTTTGAAAATACCAGCGCAATTATAAACATAATTCGATTTTGAATTACCATTTCAGTTGTAAAAAGTCTAATCTCAGTTTTTTCAAATTTGATATTATATTGTACTGTGAATCTAAATATTTTAAAATTTTTATGTTTTCCCTTCCTTTAGTATTAATGTAAAACTTATCATCGATTTTTAATAATGATTTCCGATTATTTAATATTTCACTTTCTGATTTAAAATTACCTTTTGCTCCACAACTTTTCGCTGCATCCGCCATTATTTTAGTATCTTCTTCTTCCATTTGAGATGTTGCGTATTTGACCAATTTGTCTACATCTAAAATTCCATTTTCATCCATCTTGAAGAATGATGAATAATACAATGTAAAATTATACATCTTTCAGAAACTTGTGGAGATCCGAAATACGATCATTTGATTTTTTGGAAATAACACACTCACGATTTTAAGCTTTTTGAGAACGCCAGCATATGAACATCCAAATTCTCCAGATTCGTAATTTTCAAAGTTATAGAAACTGTATCCAGATTCCACAGATTCTCGGTCAAAAGAGTCATTTCCAGAGTCATTGGAGTAACTTTCTAAATCAGAGTCATTTTCGTACTAAGAAAAGTGTTGATTTAGCTATTAAAACCAGGTTTTGCATTTTGAATCAACTCAAGTAATTAAATCGAAAAGATAAAACAATTACCTTCATAATAGTCAAACTCTTCCAAACATATCGTATATTCAAAGAAGGCCTGAAAAATATGAAAATTGTAACTCGTGAGTTTTATATTATTTTCAACCATTAGCTTGAGTACTCATACCACAATAATTAAAATGCTGTAAAAATAAGTTATAAACATTTTAGATAACATTATGATGTGTTTTTTGCGCATACAAGGAACTGAGAAAATGATCAATTTGAAGAATGATTTATGCTATTACGTTAATTTTTTCCAGGATGTGAACGTTTATATATTGAGGTATTGAAAATGGCGGTTATAAAAATTTATTAGGTAATGAGTTACGTAACTTAGTTCATTCTTTGAGTATGAAAATAGAATAGTCAAATTTTTCTGGATAATGTTGAAAATGTTGCGTTTCCAAAATTGTTTAATTTTTTTTGCAATCGAATGAATGTATCATTTTTTTTATTTTATTTATTTTTTTTTTCGAAAATTCTGCTTCTAATTTAAAAATCGTTATTATTTGAGGAGATACGATTTTTTCTAGCTTGATGAAGGTGCAGAAATAATCAATTGTTAATTTTGTTTCAGGAAAATTTGTTACTATATAATTTCCATTTCAGAGTGGCAAAAACCTTGAATTTTCCAAAATTTCCTGATTTTCAAATTGTACCTAGAGAATTATGTATATTATTGGTCTCTGACATTAAATTAGTTTTTCATCTCTGAAGTTCTTTTATCTATTTTTGATTTAAATTTTGGGATTCGTTTATTCTGTGAATTTTCAAAATTCTAAAATCAGATTCAAATTTCCATATTGAAGAGTTATTGTTGCTATGTTTTTATAACTTTAAACTTCTATAATTAAAAATTTGTATATTCAACTATATAGAATTTTGAAGTTATAACAATAATAAAAACAATTTTTTTAAGTTACAAACTGTCCTAGAGAAAAATTCTTGTGATAAATAGATAATTTAAATGAATTTCAAGAAAAAGAGTTTTTTAAAGTTTGCGTTAATAAACAATATTATTTTAAGTAAATTATTCATAATATTAATGTAAAATTTCAACATTTGTGCTTCGCAATAAATAAAGTTGTAATAATAGAATGATTTCTTTTTATGATTGAAATTTATTCCGTTGAAAATTATTGTGTATAGAATAATTAGATAATTATACACATTAAATAATAAATTAAAGTAAATAATCCAAATAGACAGAGAATAAAACACAGGGGTAATATTTACATAGTAGTTCAAGCTTTATTGGTTTTCATTTTACAAAAGCCATCATTTTATTGATAAAAAAAATTACAGTGAAAATCATGTATTACTTGTGGAATCGAGTAAAAAAATCAAATATATAATAAAAAATTGTATAATTCATCAAGTTTCTTGAATACCTAATAAAAAACAGAAAAGAAAAAGTTAACAAGATCAGAAAAATTATAACCTATTTTTTGTTACAAAATCAACAAAAAATTAATGAACTTGAAAAAAGCACTTTTTTTATGGCTAACCACATTGGTTGAAAACTCATTTGTGTACTCGTGTTAGGCTGGTTCATTGAGAGATTCCATACAATTTCTAATTTTGTCCACTCGCTCGCACTTGTCTTCGGTGTCGGATTCGTTCCCTTGAAATAAAATCATTCGTAAAAAATTATTTTCCATAGCCCAAAAATTAATTCTATTTAACGCAATAAGAAATTCACAATCATGACTTCTTGTTTCTCACAAAAAATTCTGAACATGTTAGAGGTAATGAAAAAAAAAAGGTAAATGTTACACTCAGGAAAATATTTAGTCAAAAGCGAACCTAAAAAAGTTTTTAGTCTTATCAACCAAAGTATTTCGTCACATCAACTATAATTTTATTAACTCAATCAAGTATTTTAGTTGAAATGAGTGAAAAACTTTTTTAGGTTCGTATTTGACTAAAGATTTAGTCAATTTTAGTAATCTTTTCTCTGCGTGTAAGTTTCACTACACAATCTGATAATGGGGTTTAAGAATACGCGAAGTATTCAAAAATGATCTATTTTTTATCATTTGACTATTTTTTGATTCAATTATTTGATTATTTTTACTATATATTTTTATTATTTATAGGTGTATATATTATAATTTTCTATTAATATTCTTATTTGATTGATTTTATGATTTGATAATAATATCTTATTAATCGACTACATTTCATTTTTTATTATTATATGACCCCATTTTTAAATTGTGTAGTAAGACTTAACATTAACCAAAAAAAGTTTCGAATTACAAGCAAATAAGATAATTTTCTTAGTTCTGTAACGTCTTCAAATATTTTCCAATATTAATTCAAAAAACGTTTGAAATATGCTGAAAATTTTAAAAATCGTAACTAATAGTTCGGAATTTCGCAAAAATAGTGCTTGAATAAAAACTGATTGCGTGTATCATAAATTGTATAATTGCAAAAATCCAAGATAGCATCCATTAGATATCCGCATTTTCGAATTAAAAAAATAGAAAAATGTTCAAAGATCGAAAAACTAAAATTTTAAGTATATTACTAATAAAAAAAAAATACATTGACAGAGAATTCGAGACTAAAACTGTAGAAACATAAAGATATAATTCGATAATGCATTATCGATACGTACCTTCTTGGACACAAGCTTTCATAAGAATTTTTAATCCTTTAGTGTCCTTTGCTTCAAACATTGTGACCATAAATTGAAAGTATTTGTCGCCATCAGTAAATCCATCTTTGTCCATCTTTTCATATTGTCAAACAGAAAAAACATATGTCATTCTTAAAAAAAAACAAGATCATTGTGAAAAAATTTGTTGTTGGATAAATGTCTTAATAACACTTGTTTGATTCTCATTTATTATATAAAATGATTAATTAGGAAAATAAAACTTACAATGTCGAATTTTTCTAACACGCAAGCCATAGTGCATCCGTATTTAGCATTTCGCTCTTCGTCATCACCTGTTCAAGTATTAAAATATTAATCAATAATTTTGTTTTCATAAATCCACACTTAAAGACTTTATTGTGAAATCACCTTTATCACAGTCGTGTTTTATGCAACATCTTCCAAAAGCATTTTGTACTTCGTCTTTACTTGATGCTTCAGCATACACAGAGTATCCAATATTTCCCTTTAATTTCAAAAAACAATTATTTCATTATCAGCAAATTTAGAAAAACTGATTGACTTCTCACTTTACCACGAAAATCGTAGCACTGAACAGAAAAACAATTAATTTCATGCCCGTAGCCATTTTTACGTATTTTTCTTGTGACTGGAAAAAAGTTTTTTAAAGATAGGTAGCCACAGTTTTATACAAAATGTTGCAGGATGCAGAAAATTTTAATTTTTAACAATCATTGGTATGATTACTGTGATAAAAGTTTTTTCTTGGGTAACAGAGATTGCATGATGAGTATAACAAATGACTCGCCAAATAAATTTTCGCGAATTTTAAAATAGGATTCGCGGAATGTGTTTTGCAGCTTTATTCGATTACTGAATAATAGCGTGTTTTAATGAATAAAAATATAGTTCTAAAAGTCACCGTTATTAAATAAAAAAGAATATATTATTATTAAAAGGTTCCATGTAATGGAATAAATTTTGTATGAACCTTGTATAAAAGTTCATATAATTTGTATTTTTATCAAATGTGATTGGGAAAAAACGCAACAGTTATTATAGTATAAAACTTAAGTTTCAAGTTGAATATTCAAAGTACTACACAAGTCCATTTATTTGGTACATGCCTATAAAAAAGATACAAAATCTGTAAGTTTGTAACATTTCGAACAATTTTTAAGAAAAAACTTTTAACATCTAATATTCGCATTATGAATCGTATAATAAAAAAATAAATAAATTGATTTCTATCTACATTCGTCGATGTTAATTCGTAATAAACATGTCCTGCATTTTTCCGACATACGATATCAAAAACAATTTCTCTTCAAAAAAAGAAAAACGATTTATTTGATTTAACGATTCGCTCGCTTTTTTTATAACTTGGAAATTTTCTATTAATTAGTTTTTGAAGTAGTTGGGAATAGATTTGTATTCATTTTCAAATGGATACATTGATATTCATTAATATGTACTGTCATTTAAGAAAAAAATCCGTCCATTGTCTAGCAATCGCGTCAGGTCGGATATTCGTGCTACCGACGGACGGGAAGGAAAGCGTCACCGTGGAAGCGGCCCGCCCGATGCCGCTCATCTGCCCACCCTGTGGTATCCGCTTCAGCTCCGCGAGCACGTTGGAGGCTCACCGGACGTTTTATTGCGCACATCGCCCTCGTCAAGAAGAAGAGGCCTCGAATAACGACGATGACGACGAGAAAAGCACGAAATTTGAGAACACGAGGAAAGCATATCCTTGTCCCCATTGCTCCTACAGCGCCGACAAGAAAGTGTCGTTGAATCGACACATGCGGATGCATGCGCCGTCTCCGGGCCCCCCGGTTTCGGTGCCCTCGGCTCCGACGACTCCGGTTCCCGCTGCTGGAAACAGCGCCGGAGCCGTGAACCCGAGCGTCGCTACCAACGGAACGCTCGCCAACGAGGAAGCTGAGAGATACTGCCGAAATTGCGACATACGGTTTAACTCATTGAAGAATTACAGGTGAGTGAAATTGTGTTTACCCATTCAACTATGAAAATTCCCCTGAAATCGGTCGTTTTGAAATATAATAACCCAAACAAACGTTTTTCCAGGGCCCACAAGACCCACTACTGCCGCACGAGGCACGTAGTGAAAGACGGGCCAACGGCGCCGCCTGCGAAAAGCTCGCCCCCCGCGAATAGCAGCCCCGCGGAGAGCCCACCCCCGCAGCCCTGCCTCGCCCTCCCGACGAACCCCATCCTCATAGTCCCGTACTCTTTGTTCCGGGGCGCTAGTGTGCTCGCGGCGCCGACCTTGCCGGCCCCGGATACGGCCCACTTTTTGCTGCCGAACGGCTCGTTGCAGCCCATGAGCCGAGGTTTGGCCGCAGGCGAGCCACCCGCAGTGCTCCGGGCGGCGAACAAGTCGTCCTGCGCCACGAGCAACGTGCCAACTGCTACTGGGAACAATTCGCTACCGGCGCCGCTGACGCCGCCTTCGGGGGCTACGTTGCCCCTCGACCTCAGCGTGAGGCGCTCGTCCCCGGTGCACCAGGACGAGAAGGAGAACAGGGTTTCGCCGGGCGGACCGAGTCCTTTGCCTCCGCCCGGGAGCCCGAGGTCCAGGAGCAGCGGCAGCCCCAGGACCCGGAGCGTGCCACCGGCCCCTACCGCGGAGCTCGCCTTGAGGCTTGCGGAACTGCCACCCCCGCCGGTCCCTGGAGTTCTCGTCAAGCAGGGCGTTTCCAAGTGAGTTTTTTTGCAAGTCTAGAGGGGATGCTATTGTAAAAAAAGGAAATCCACAGCTCCAACATTTTTTACTTTTAAAAGAAGATTTTTAAAATCATGACGATCAAACTGCGTTTTGCACTTTGCTATTTTTGCAGTTATTTTTATGCTTGATTATTATGAAATTCTATATTTTACCGGAAAAATTATTTATTATTCACATATATTATTTAATTAATATTGAATTTAATATTTTCTATTTCTGTAAATAAATTTTCTACGTTTCATTATTATAAACTATTTTCAAAAATTTTTTGTATTTGAAAATCTCATAATCCAAATCCAGGACTCGGGAAAAACGATTAAATATTCGGATTGTTATTCCCGGTAGATGCAAAGAATGCAACATCGTGTTTTGCCGGCATGAGAATTTCGTGGCGCACAAAAAGCACTACTGCCAAGCACGCGAAAGCTCGGTGAGCAATTCGCCCCCACCTGGGACACCCTCTCCGCCCCTAGTCCAGCTGATTTGCGCCGCGTGCGGAATCAAGTTCGCCTCGATGGATAATCTCGTGGCCCATCAAGCTTTTTACTGCCCCAAAAGCACCGAGACCAAGGAACATCATTCTCGCTGTCCCAAGTGCAAGGTAATTTCTCACTTTTTTATCATATACCCTCATTTTTACATGATAAGTTTTTTATCCAAATAATTTCACAATTCAGCAAATCAGCATTTTTGGAATTTAGAATCTCTAAATCGGATTTCATGAAATGCGAAATTCTGTTTTATCGAGAGGATTGCCAAAGACATTTTTTCTTGCTCGTAAAATATAGAGGAAAACTCGAGTCGAAAGCTCGTATTCGTTTCAACTTCTTTGAATGGATTTTCAAATTCATTTTGATTTTAAAATACGTAGTTGTTAACGTTTTTTCTTGTTTTACAAGTGAAATAAAGTTATTACAATGAATAATAATGAAGATTTATATAATTGAAGTTATTGCTGGTAGATTTTGAAATGAAGAATATCGCAGTACCTTCGTTTCATTTTTAAATAAATTTTATTATTGAATTATTCTTTCAATGAATAACTCACCTTAATGCTATTGACTTATTGAAAATCAATTGTTTCCAATCTTCAACGTTAATATTTTTTGCTGGCGATTTTTTAAATTGAATTTTCTACAAAATCAAACTATAAAAGACAATAATTATATAACATAACAATAGTTATGAAATTAAAGAGAAATTTTTAATTTCAAGATCAACAAAATTTGGGATTCTTATAATTTAGATACAGGCATTTTGAAAATTTTGCGTATTTTGTAACACAATATTCAATTGACTGTGTTCCTATACAGGGTGATTCAACATGACCTGAGCACCCGAAAAATTTAGATTCCTTGTAAAATTCTAAGACAGTATTTCCTTTGCCACTTTTTAAAAACTCAAAAATATAAAAGTTACTCAACTTTGAAATTTAAACGATAAATTCAATTTATCAACAAATAGTGATAAAAACCAGGGAACAAACTCTACCCAAATTTTCTTCATAATTTTCTGAATCGAAAAGTCCTTTACCACTTTTCAAAAAACTCAAAATCAAAAAAGA
>JAPYZL010168349.1:0-13298 GCA_030522825.1 Platygaster orseoliae
TTAAATTTAAATTTAAATTTGTGACCTTTTTCCTTTCGTGGAAAAGCTTGAATTTAGAAATAAAATAGTGTATGGTATAACGGCGGACGCACTGTATTTAATATTGAATATATTTATCATTTTATCTCCAATATTTTATATTTTATATATATAATAATTTTTTTTAATATTATTTATTTTTTTCAATTATTTTAAACTTTATATTCTATTTTTTATATTTTGTATTTTATATTGTATATTGAATATTTATTTTTTCATATCCTATACTTTATAGTGAATATTTTATACTTCATATTATCTTCAATTTCTTTTATTTGAATTATTCCATTGTTATAAGCATAACTCTATCATTTTCTCAGTGTATAAAACGATCACGAGTTGTAGGATTTACTGGAAATATGTGAAAATTATTGATATTGCCGTAGTCACATATCATTGTCTCGGGATATAGACGTCGCTTCACCTTCTCACGCCCCGAATAACTCTCGAACGCCGAGCGCCCCTGAGAAACGATCCTTCGCGACGCTCGCAGGCGGGGGCGTCGACTGCTCTGATATATTTTTGTAATATTTTCCGATCATCGCGTACTGCGGAGATTTATACTGCTAAGGAAAGTTGGGGGATGAAAATTGTACTGCCTAGATGTGATTTTAGGAAAATTACATCGCAGAAAAGAACTCATTTTTGTTTATGATTAATGTCTATTGAAACCAGGAAATTCTGAATCAAGTTATGATATTAAAGATTATTTTGTACTACAAAAAACTGTTTATATGTAAATCTCCACGAGAAAAAAAAATGTAATCAGTGAGTAGACCTTTGATCAGCTTCAAGCGCAAAAAACTGCATCCTAAGCCACTTATTTGACACTGCATAAATCGCAGCTCGAAACATCAACGCGTTATCGCGATTTTCGCGTCCTTTTTTGATAACCGGGCAACAGTCAAACATTGGTGCTGCTTTTGATGGCACACACGACGCGCTGGAAATTAATCTCCGGCAAACATCGTGGAAGCACGAAGGTACGCCCGCGAATGGATTTTTTGTGCGCGGATTATTTATTGCCGCATCCGGCCTTAGGCAAACATCGCGCTATCAGGAGCGTCAATGGGCACCTGTTCTCCCGAGGTTTTTGATCAAACATATCTCAGATTCCCACAGCTGGAGCGCTTTCCAAAATGCTTTGATAGATATTCCGAGGCACAGGTGTCGTAAATACGGGTTAACGGAGGCACCGAGAGCTACAAAATTCATAGACTAGCCGGAAATGTCAACGTTAATTGTGTTTGACAGGAAGTTCCTAAATTTGCGAAACTCGAGGGTATATCTGAGGTTGGAAATTAAATATCAAAATAATAAAAATCTCCAAGTTAGGAAGTCATTATTTTCAAACTATTATTGATTTCTATTTTCCAATTTTTTTTACTCAATAAAAGAAAATTTCTTCTACTGACAAAAGTATATTGTATTTTTTAGGTTATAGTAGTACGATTATAGTTTATTCAAACGAAAAGTCTAAAACATATTAATTATTTATAACCTTAAACTGGCAAACTTTAAATGTTGCCTCCCAATAATGGATTTCCCAATATACTATTTCTCTGGGCTTAACATAAAATACAAGTACTCGAACTTGCAATTTTACGACGATATAGCGACCTCGAAAACGAGTGATAAAAACTGGAGAAAAACTGCAGCTGGCAATAAAACGTGCAACGTCTATACCCAAAGCGTACAATATTTTATTCCAGACCTCTTTCAACTTGTAAAAACACTAATGAACGTTGCTCCATATCAGCAAAGCGAAATTCTGAAAGCGATTCTCAGCTCATGAAGCAATATCACCGGTGAATGTCAATAATTTTATGGCATTTTATTCCCAGGCGCGCAAACATCAATTCAATGTATGAAATCTGTCAAAATGAATTTTGCTTGGGAGGCAGAGCGCGCGGAAACGTGACGTAGCCGTCATTTTTCTTCTGCCAGCGAATGTGATCTTGATGTGAAATATCGTTGTATTATTACTCGGGGTGCGTCGCGTTGTCTACCGAAGAAACAGTCATCCCGAGATGGATTCGCCCGAAACATTTCTGTGTCTTGAATAAGAAGCGAAAGGTCGCAATCGATGGTATCTTCTTTGCAATGTTTTTTTTTATAACAACAAATCTTTTGTTTTTCTAGAAATGCAGGGAAGGAATTTTTTTCTTTTGATGGTCATCATTGTTTTACATCGAATAATTTTATTGATTATTTTACAGAATTAACAGTTTTTTAGAGAAAAGTTATAACAAAAATACAAACATAAATAATGAGTGTTCGTGAATAAATGAAAAAGATTACTTTCATAGTTATTAAAAACATGAATTTCTCGAATTTATACATAATTTTTTTCCATTTCATATCCTAACGTAATTACTGATAAGACACCACAATGTCCAAACCGTAATGACCATAGATTTTCAAGTCCAATTTAATTTAATGTCCTAATTTTCTCATTATTTTGTTTTCACTTAAATCTCTGAAATGTTTTGAATATGTTTAAAAGTTTAACATTTTAAAAAAATGAGGAAGCAGAAAATTTTCTAAATAGTCGATAATTTTATCAGTAAACAATATGAATTTTGTATATTCTGATCATAATCATATTTCTTGGAAAGTGTCTTGTTTTTTTTTAGGAAAAATTTCAAAAACTTGGAAGTTTTAGAAAATCACTAAAAATTATTATAAGTTTCATAAATATTATTTAGTTTTTTTCGATTATTACTGTTAAAATATGAAGATAATAAAAAAACACTAGGATACCTATCCAGATTTAAAATTCTATAAAGTTTGAGTTTGTTGAATTTTATAAATGTAAATAAACTTTGAACATCGTAAAAAAATTTTAATTATGAAAAATTACAGGAACCATGTAATATACTACATTTTTAAATATAAACAAATGTTTTATCATACAGATACAGTCTAAAATTTATAAAATTTTTAGAAAAATTCAGAGAATAATATAACTTTCAGAAATATTAGGTATTTATTTAAATTTTGAATAGTTCAGTTAAGCTAGAAATAAATAATTGATTACTTTCATTTTCATATCATTATAAAGTTTTTTGAAATCAAAAATTGAACCTCGCAAAAATGTTATATAATTGTATGAATTTTATGTGCATCTCATTTATTTTCCAAATTTTCTTATTATTTTAGTCTAACATAAATCTGAATAGTTTTGAAAAGTTACAGTGATTGTTTATAAATTGTGTATATTAGGATTATTGTCATATTTTGTGAAAGAGTGTATGGTTTTTTTATTTTATGAAAAAATTGTAAGAACTTCGAAATATTTAAAAATACGACAAACTATCACGAGTTACAGAAATTTTAATAAATTTTTTCGATAGTTATTGTTAAAATATGAAGAAAATGAGAAAGCAGTGCATCAATTATCCAGATTGTTGTGAATTTTATAAAGTTCGAATAGTTTGTTGAATTTCAGATTATGTTGATAAACTTTGTATACCGTGAAAAATTTTTTAATTCTGAAAAATGACAGAAACCGTGCGAGATACTACATTTTAACACATAAAAAAATGTTTCATTTTACGGATAGAGTCCAAAATTTTTGAAATTTTAAAAATAATGTAGTAAATTATATACCTTTGAGAAATGTTATGTATTAGTTAAAAATTTTTAACTTTCGGTTGAACTAAAATTTTATATTTGACTGATTTTAGCGTTGTATTTTTGGGTTTTTTATTTTTATATCTTCATCAAGTTTTTTGAAATCAAAAATTAATCCTCGCACAAGAGGGACACAAGACTTCCTCCAGAGAATGAGAAATACCAAAATCCGAATAGGTAATTTTGATTGATTCGAAAAAACAGTAAAAATAATTAAAAGAAACATTTTCGTTTATCTACATATTTGTTCGACAGAAATTTCCATGCACCAACTCCAGATGATTTCGACCGCAGGCAACCGGTGACCTAAAATTCCGCGTGTGACGGTCGGAGAAACAAAATATGGCGACCACATTGTTTGAAAAAATGCAAACAAAATATTTTATTAAACAACGTTTAGAGTGTTGTAGACTTCTATATAATTATGTAAAAATTTCTGCCGAAATTGACACCATTTTGCAGGATTACTTGTACATTTTATCTCTTTGGATTAAAATTCTTGTGTACGGGAATTTAAAAAATGGAACACGAAATCGAGTTTACTCAATTTATTCAAGTCAAGAAATTCCTTATTTTGTTATAGATGTAAAGTGCAATTATTCATATAAATTTATGAGAATATTAAAAAACGCTATAAAACCATGTGAAATTAAAGAACTACAAAAAAGCAAGAAATCTTAATCACACCAAACTGTACATCATAATCACACGTAATCATAATCATTTTATTTTTTTCCGAGTTAAAAATGTTCTTCGAATGCTGTACATTATTCACAGTTTTATTCTAGATGAATACATAACAGCACAGATAATTTTTTTAACTTCATGAGATGTATACGAGTTTCAAAAATGTCGGTAGCATTACTAAAAAACTCATCTCTTTTTCATCGGAACAACGAATATCCTACGAGTTCATCTTGTTGGCGAAACTAGTTTCTGCGAATAACAATACGTATTTTTACATCAACAGAGTATGAGTGTTATGACCAGGACAAAACAAATTATTTTTTAAAAACTACGGTAATAAAAATTTAATGACAGACTGCCGGACACTTAATTCTTTTAAATGATATCGGAAAAGTGGCAAATAATTGAAAACAAAACTATGATATAAATTAAAGAAAAATGGCAGACTATTTCAACACAAATGATATTATCGCAACCATTGCATTTGGGTTAAGGAAATAAAATTTAAAGATCACGTATTTCTTCAATCGACGTTCCTTGATTCTTGAAAATTTGAATATCTTCATACAAAAAATCAATGATTCACAAATAAGTAAAGTTTCGTTACAAACCACGACTATTCGTAATACGATTTCAAAATTTGATTTCATTTAATATTATTACCTTATGCTCACGTTTACAAAATTTGTAAGTTTTTACATTATGAAAACAATTTAGAACAACAATAGCAAAAAAACTTTTATAGAAAAATGATGAAAACTGTTGGTAAAAAAACGAAAAAACTTATTATTTTTTATCAAAAATTACAACCAAATAAACTCATATGAAAATAAATTTTAATTGAGTAATGAATTTTTTCGTCCCTGGATATTAATCAATAAATAATATTTGAATCAGTTAAAGATATATGAATATGATCGTTATTGAAAAAATATTACCTTGCTAAACAGTTTTCTTGTAGGTTCCAATTCCAAATAATCAACTAGTGCAACATGCAAGAAATGTAGAACAGGTTGAAAATTCCGCTTTTCGGGTAGTTGGTATTTGTTTCGTATTGTTCGAAATTATTCTGTACTTCATATTCAATAAATTAGTTGTAGAAAAAATCACATCTCGTTGAGTTCATATTTAAGTTCAATCTTTGACATTATCAAATTCATAGCCATGAAGCACCCGTGCATGTACCTCTCTATTGCTCAATGGACGCGCAAAATATTTCAGCATTCACACTAATTGCATGATGCTTTTTTGATGCTAAGTGAGACAACTTTTTTTTCTGTATCAGCATTAGCTAGATCTTTCTCTTGTGTCAATAAGTTGGTGAGTATTTATAAGATACTTTCTTGCAAATCTTTTCTTAAAGAATCTACTTCTACGGTTTTCCTCTAGTGTGTGTAAGTTCATGACGCATTTGGTTACATTTCAATGCAAATCCTTTTTCACAATGTGAACATTTATATGGTTTTCCGCCAGTGTGCGTACGTTCATGAATCGTTTGGTGGGATTTCGTTACAAACATTTTCTGGCAAAATGAACATTTATATGGTTTTTCGCCAGTATGGATACGTTCATGAATAATTTTCTCATTTTTTGTTGTAAATGTTTTCTCGCAATATGAACATTTATATGGTTTTTCGCCAGTGTGCGTACGTTCATGAACCGTTTGCTGGGATTTCGTTGCAAACATTTTCTGGCAAAATGAACATTTATATGGTTTTTCGCCAGTATGGATACGTTCATGAATGATTTTCTCATTTTTTGTTGTAAATGTTTTCTCGCAATATGAACATTTATATGGTTTGTCTCCAGTATGCATACGTTCATGGATCGTTTGTTGAGATTTCGTTGCAAATGTTTTCTCGCAATGTGAACATTGATATGGTTTCTCGCCAGTGTGCGTACGTATATGACGCGTTTGTTGAATTTTTGATGCAAATCTTTTCTCGCAATGTAAACATCTATACGGTTTATCTCCAGTGTGCGAACGTTCATGAAGGTTTCGGTCACTTACCCTTACAAATTTTTTCTCGCAATGCGAACATTCATGTAGTTTTTCTCCTGTGTGCGTACGTTCATGGACCGTTCGTTGACTTTTCCGTGGATATTTTTTCTCGCAATATGAACATTTATATGGTTTATCTTTAGTGTGTTTTTTCATATGATCACTTAAATGAGATTGTTGCCTAAATAGTTTTTTGCAAATCACACACATATAAAGTTTTTCGCTAGTGTGAATACGATAATGCGCAGTAAAATAATGTCTAGTAGTAAATTTTTTTTTTTTGCAATAATCACACTCGTAAAGTTTTTTTTCATCGTGTATACGTAAATGATGAACGAATGCATTTCTGCCTGAATATTTTTTTTTGCAATAATCACATTCAAAAGAGTCTTTTTCACGGTGTACTTGAATATGTTTAGCCAAATCGTTTTCCGTTGCGAATTTTTTCTGGCAATGTTCGCACTGGGTTCGTTTGAGATTTTTTAGTTCATGAATGATTTTTTTTTTCAAATTTTGATAATTTAGGGAACTGTGTGCAGGCTTTGACGGATTATGCTCCATCTTTTTCAATGTCCGAAGATATTCTGAAAAATTCCGAAATGTAATAAAAAGTGCTCCCATTTATTTTAATTTCGGATGGAAAATATCTGAAAAATATGGTTGATTTCTCGGGATATTCCGAGCAGGCACATTAACAGCGAGAGGTTTTGAGGGTTATAAATGCTTTAAAAACTTGAAGAAAATATTCATATTCTATGTTTCGTATCGAATAATAATAAGAAATAGTAAAACGACAAATCTTAGAAAATTATGCACTAACAAAAAATATGATGAATAGTTGTGACGCGCTAAAAAAAGCAGACAGCGAAAAGCGTTGCATTCGGTTAAGAAAAAATAAAAAGATTTAAAAGCATTTAATTTATTGAAGAAACATCACAATTTCGTCTATGTGAGTGATAGAATTTTCAATATGTTTTTAGAATTATAATATTTAGAAACTGAAAACAAATAATTACTTGAGCTCAAAAGAAGTTTCTATGACACATAATTTACAAATTTACAAATTTCACAAATTTGTAAATTTCTTTACAAAATGTAAATTTTTTTACAAATTTGTGAATTCGATGAAGTAGAACATACAATTTCAGAAAATATTGAATACGTAGTTACGTAGTAATGAATGAAGAATAGATATTTATGCTACAAGGGAGAAAAAGGATGATTCCAGCGAGTGCAATTGCGCACTCGCTTCGCTCGTGCCCAAACTTTGCACTCGTTGGAATCATCCTTTATGTCTCGTGTAGCATACAATATTTTTTCCCATGCGTGTGTAAAAGTGGCCACGTCATTTTTATGGAACGCAGAAATGAAATCCTCTTTTTGGAGTACTTGGAAATCAGCGGGAATTATCAATAAAACCCTAGAGAAATATTCATAAATCACGGATCAGGCAACTTTCTTCCCTGTGATCCGGGATTTATGAATATTTTCCTAGGGTTTTATTTATAGTTCCCGCTGATTTCCAAGTACCCCAAAAAGGGGCTTTTGTTCCCGCATTCCATAGAAATAAAGTGGCCTTTTTTACGGATGCATGGGAAAAAAAATGTAATCTACGAGAATGCTGACAATCTCAACGAATTCTGGACTTTCGAGCATTAGATACAATATATCTATATCTATCTAGAAATACAAAAATTACGAGGAAGTGTTTCGAACCATATTATGCACTGTGATAAAATTAACCTTTAAAGTGCACCGTGGGTGTCAAACACCCACATGTTTTTTGATTGTTCAAAAGAAATGAAAGTGTTATTATACAAAAGAATGTTTGAACTATCAGAAGGTAATTTTTTTTTTTTTGAAGTAAATAAGTGATCCTGTGGGCACAGGACAACATAAAATACGCTGGGTGTTCAACACCCAGTGTGAACTTTATGTGGTGTTTCAGATGTGTGCACTTTAAGGGTTAAAAGAGAAATACATTTAGGGAGTTGTAATAATTATTCTATTGTTGCTATCGTAAGTTGATCAAAATATATCATACACGTATTTTTTTTAGATTAACATATCTCAAAAATTGACGGAGACATATCTTTTTTATAACTATATGTATATGTAACTTTTTTATAACAAAGTGTCATTTTTCTAACTGTCTGACGTCATTTTCATATTATATAGGGTGTACCAAAAAAAATCTAATATTCCTTATTTAATTTCAAGTCAAAAAGTTCTTTGCTACTTTTTACAAAATTCAAAATAAAAAAAAATTATTAAAGATTGAAATTCAAACATTAAATTCGCTTTTTTGAGACGTGGAGATAAAAACAACGTACCAGAATTTATTCAAATTTTCTTCATATTTTTCTAAGTCGAAAAGTCCTTTGCCACTTTTCAAAAAGCTCAAAATGAAAAAAGATATTCGAGTTTGAAATCTGAGAAATCTGATTGGTTGAAACTTCTAACTCGAATATCTTTTTTGATTCTGAGTTTTACGAAAAGTGGCAAAGGACTTTAAGACTCAGAAAAATATGAAGAAAATTTAAGTCAATTTTGGTACGTAGTTTTTATCCCCACTCCTCGTAAGAGCTCGTTTATTGTTTAAATTTCAAACTTGAAAAACTTTTTTAATTTTGAGTTTTGTAACAAGTGGCAAAGGACTTTTCGACTTGAAATTCATAAAGGAATATTGGATTTTATTTTGGTACGGGGATTTTGGCACACCCTATATATATTTTTATTTCTTATTATGACATTTTGTAATTACAATCAGCTAACCCACCTTTAAGTTTCCAAATGTAAATAAGTAAGAGAGTCGAAATTTACGATAAATCGCAGCAAATCAACCCGTGCGTCAAGAGCGATTAACTTAAGTGAAAATAGCAATCCCTATACATTCATAAAACTTTAAAAAAGTCGAAAAAAGTTGTCCGGTAAAACAAAACAAAAAAAATCCCTGAAAGTTCTGATTTTTTTCTTTACATAACATTTTTATTGGTTCAAGGTTCACCCTATTATTTAAAGATAACCTTGCCTCTGCTGAATAATTACAAGAAATGTTTCGAATTTTTTTCTAGATGTTGGTATGTTAAACGTATGATTCGTGCGATTTCCGATGCCTGAAAATTGGATCAATATAGTTTGTAGACTTATCATTAAAAGAAACATTATTATTCGGAAGTTGAAACATATTTATTTTGCAAATACAACACATAAAGGTTTTTTTTTTTGAACGCTTAGATACAAAATAGTTTTATGACCTTGTTGGGTCAAAAAATGCAAAAATGTGTGCAAAAAAATAATAAAAAAAGTTTAAAAAAATAAAATGAGAATATATTGCCTTGAAGAATAAAAAAATGAAAGTTTAAGGCTGTTCCTAAAAAGATGTGAGATATAACACCATTTTTCATTTATTATTATAAGTGTAATATCGAAAAAAAAGTTTTTTATGCGATTCCCGATTTCTGTAGAATCGCCTATATGCGTGGATTAAACTTGTTATTCTTAATACATACATGTAAGAATTTTTTTGATATATCGGGCATCTCCAGCGATTAAACCGATATAAAAAATGGAAAATCGGTTGAAATTGAAAAATGTTATGATTTTTTTCGTGACTACATGGTTTTTTTTCATAAAAATTGCTGTTTTCATTAAACTTCATCACTTTTGAGGCACGAGTTAGTTTGCATCGAATTTGCTCGAATTTTGGCTTTCTTCCTTTTTTCACTTTTGGAAACTTTAAGGGAGTACGTCGACAGAAATCCTAAAATGTCAAAATGAGGATTACCCTATTAAACATGTTTAATAAACCAAGGAAATCGAGAAAAAAGTGGAGAAAAGTTCAGGATTATTTTGTTACTGAAATAAAAAAAACCGTGTCAAAGAGACACGACTTTTTTTGACTGACATCCTAACATGATTACTCATTTTTTTTCATAAATTCATGGTTTATATGCTGATGACGTTCTAGATTTTATCCTTTCGTTTCTTTTCTTATAAAATATCCTGCCTACCAAAGATCAAATTCATATTTTTTCACCGAGTAGTTTTAAAATTGTACAAAGTATGAAATTTAATGTTTAAATTTTTACGTTCATTCGAGGGAACTTTAAAACACCATTTAGACTATTGTAGAATCACTTGTAGAATACAGTAAAATTTTCGAAAAAATTGCATTAGTCTCAATGCTTGTAACGTTCAAGAACTAAATGCTATTATAATAAAGAAGAGTTTAATTTATATATTTATTATAATAATAGATAATGTCAAATAATGATATTCAATAATTCAATATTAATCACAATATGTGATTATAATATAATGTATGTTTTAAGGAACCTTAATATATTTTTATAAATTATACATTTAACTTGCAATATAATAATGATGATTTATACATAAATAATGATATATTTATAAATATTAAAATAAAAAAGCTGAAAAAGCAATTTCATATACTGCTATTTTAGCACAATGTCGATGGAAAGCCTGTGCAGTGAAGAAAGTTGAGAACAAAAATAAGAAAATAATTTACGAGCCCTAATTTTTTTTCGGAAAAAAAAGTTTATTTACGAAAAAAAGACTCTAGTTTCTTGAAGTACACCTTACATTGCATTTTCATTTTTCTAGCAAATTTTCAGAGTATTGAATGACAAGATAAATGGAAACTCGACGTTAATATTGCTCGATGAAGTCAACGACACGAATGAACAAATGTTCGGGAATTCGTAACCGATAAATTTTAAAATCAATACATTTTTAATAAAATGCGAGTTTTTGAAATTATCTGTAGTTTTTAATTTTTACATACCTTTATTAGCGTAGCACCGTCAACGAAGAGCAAAAAGTTTAATGTGGACTGATGTTGACGACCTTCACCCTAGAACTATGCAAACTCGAATGGTCTGAAATGAAATGGTCGATCCGAAATTCTTGTATAGGGCTTAAACCAGACCAGAGTGGACAAAAGATCGGAACTTCACAATTGCAGGTTGAAACCGGAATGACACGTTAAAACGATAGTCTTTTTATTTTTCCGTGGATCCGTAGAAAAAGATACTTCATTAACATAAAACGCAGGATCAAGGACCGCTTTTTGTAGTTCCCAAAAAATCAGCCGGAGTCTGTCGAGAAAATTCTGGGATTCATTTATCACTGATCAGGTAGAATTCTCATGAGAAGTTCCACTTCCTGAGAGGGTAATCGTTTGGTCAAACAAGGCGATTTCCAGAATTGGCAAAACGATATTTTATTTCACAGTTTACTAATAATTCACGTATGAATCTCTAATTATGAACCAACAGTGAATGAAATGTTTAACTATAAATAATACCACCGATATGTATTTATATTAGTCGATAAAAAAATATTTATTGATATTTATTGTATGTTAGTTACATACAATTTATGATGATAAAAAATTAAATATTATTTCATAGTGCAATATTACGTATTGAATATTTCATTAAAATAGATAATATTTCTGTACAAATATTTATTATCATTTCAATTTATATGAATATACAAGGTGTCCCGAATTCTCGTTTTCCAAAAAAAATAGTAGATTCTTTGCGAAAATTTAAGACAATTTCTTTATTGTCATTTTACGAACAACGAAAAATGAAAAATATTTTCTTCGACTTAAAATAAGTTTCGTGGAGTTTTGCATGTTACATGTTTTTTTTATTTATTGCTTATACTATTGTAAATATGTTATTCACAAACATATCTCAAACATGTGATATTTAAAAAACATTTCCTAAAATTAGTAGAATTTGGTTTTACAATATTTTTTGGGCATCATATATAATTTATTGAACTTAACGTACTATTGTACATTGTGGTATAGACATTATAAGTTGGACATTATGTTTCGGATATAATATTTTGGACATTACTATAACACGATTACCAAGGAGGACAATTCATAATCAATAAGTATTTCACGAATATTGTCTGAGAGGAAATGTTCGATGAATCAAAATCTAAAAATTTTGTTAGGGAAGTTATTGAAAGCCTGTCGCATCACCTTTTGCGCTGTTCGAACGAGGCAGACACGCGCTCAAATATCATCTACGATATCCTTGTAGCCGTGTCAAAACGAGAATTCGTCATTAACTGACTGGAGACCTAAACCTTAATTGAATTTACGATTACTATGAAATTATTTATTAACCTTTGACCGAACAAAAAATAACTGTCATTCTTCGATTTTCTTATAAAATTATCGACAATTTATAAAATTTTTATAGTTTTTTAATTTTTTGAAAATTTTGAACATAATACATTAAGTTAGACAAAAATAATAAAAAAATTTAGATTTCAAATTATATAGGCATAACAATTTTTAGTCATTACTGTTTAGACATTGAAGTCTCTAACAAAACAAAAATTTTTTTAATTTTTTTTTTCTAGTAAGTAGGACATCCGTCTTCCTCCAGAGGATGAGAAATCCAATAAACCGAATAGGTGATTTTGATTGATTCAAAAAAACAGTAAAAATAATTAGAAAAAACATTTTCGTTTATCTAAATATTTGTTCGACAGGAATTTCCAAGCACCAACTCCAGATGATTTCGATCGCAGTCAACCGGTCCCACAAGAGCCTGAAAATCCGCGTGTGGCGGTCGGAAAAACAAAATATGGCGACTCACAGTGGTTGAAAATCCCGAAAAGCTGGCCAAAAGTAAAAAAAAAAAATTCTCGTATGCTTATCTTCGTTGATTGGTATCACTTTAGTGATATTTTCCCTATCGTTTTCCATCGCTGTAGTGCAGCAAAGGTTCTTTCCTGCTCCAAGTTATCAGTTCAAAATTAACCACGTTGGGACTGACTATTGAAACGTTCGTACCTGGGAAAAAAATCGTTCGCTCTAAAAGTGCATAAGTTTTTAATGAACTATCGGATTTCAATTCTGCAAAATGGAATCTTCTCC
>JAPYZL010168371.1:0-10263 GCA_030522825.1 Platygaster orseoliae
CCCGAAATGACAAATAGAAAATTTACCAAGTACAATCGATGGAATACGCTTCACCAAAAGTTGACAATTATTCATCATTGCATACCATTCAAAAATATATAAAAGCTCCGACAACCCGCTTTTTTTATGAAGCAAATACCTGTTACGAATTTCAAAAGCATCATCCAAAAGTAATGTGATATATGATGCTTATACCTGTTATCAGTTTCAAAAAAGAAGCTCAAATGATAAGTAATATTATGTATGATTCAGTGTAAAAATACAGAAACGACATATATTAGCTTCACTCTAGAGTTTTATTCAAAATATACAGTTATGTAAAAGTATATAATTATATCATACGAGTAACGAAAAATATACTTTAAAATGCGAACGCCCTCCGAGGAAGATATAAATTTGGCAAAATTCACTACACTTTCAATACCCCTTGCAAAAAAAGAATGCACTTCTGTGAATAAAGTGTTTTCAGATAAACGATAAAATTGGTTCTTCATAGTTTTCAAATTATAACGATTATTATCATAAAAACAAGTAGGTTGTCGGGGCTTTTATATATTTTTGAATGGTATGCAATGATGAATAATTGTCAACTTTTGGTGAAGCGTATTCCTTCGATAGTACTTGGTAAATTTTCTATTTGTCATTTCGGGTTTCTTTCACAATATAGAGAAAAATAAGAAGTTCATTCGTCCTAATGTAGTGATTTCCCGCAAAATCTATTGTGTACTTGCATCACGGATCAAAGTTTTTTATAACCATTAAGATTCTTATTGTCTTGAAGTAAACCTATTGAATTATTGTTTGTAACCTCTTGCTGCATACAGAATAGATTTTTTGTCCTGGAAGACCGCCAACCTTTTTTTACTTTTTTGAAGTTTTTTTTGTAGGGGTATACGATTCTGAGAAATTTATTAAGAGCATTCCGATGTCGATTTGCCAATAAGGTAGAAGTTTTCATTGTTTTTCGTTTTAAATAATTTATAGACAAATTATTTTTGTAAAAACTGACATCATCGCCAAAATAGATACTCAAACGCACCTAAAAAACAAAAAATAATTGTTATTTATTATGAATTGGACTTATATAACGAATAAACAAAGATAACAAATTTGCATTCTTGATTTTCGATTTATAAAATTTTGAAAAGTACGCACGACACTCTTTATTTCATTTTTTAATCCACCGCAAAAACAATCACAAACTGCGTATCAATTTTCGAACACAAAATTTCTCCAAATACTCGCTTATAATTAATCTCCCGACCTCGCTCCCGACCGGATGAAAACCCAGTGTCAAAAACAGCCGCGCTTTTGATAACGCAGATATCCAAGTCACTACTTTGAAAAAGAGAGAGAATAAAAAAAGTATAGAACAAGAAAAAACCTTTCAAGAGAAAGAAAAAAAAAACGAAAGTGCGAGGTAGCCAAGCCTCGTTGAAGACCGATGTAAGCATTTTCGATGACTAGTTCGAGGCTACCGCCGGGCAATCCCCACCCCCCTCTATTCCTTAGGCAGTTGAGTTACTGAGTTAGTCGAGCAATTAATTCGTACGTTCGCGAATGTACGATCCTTATCGCGGATGAGGAGAGATTAATTAAACGTCCAGTCGCGTTTCACCAGGCGATGGATCGTCGCGATACACGGTGCAAAATGCGCGGGGGCAAATACGAGTAACGAAAATGCGGAGGGCCTGAAATTAGCTCGTTATTAACACATGCCGATCTAACCCGACCCTGAATTTCAATCCAATCGATGAAAACGTAGAAGTAACCAGATGCTTGAATGCAAGAACGGAACAAAGATTTATCGCATCTACCTTTCCTCCTTTCCTCATGATAAATTGTAGCGCGAAATTTTATTTAACGTATGATAAATTGAGCAAATTTCAATGTTTTATTCGATATAAATAATTTTATATCGTTTATTAAATTTTATTTAATAAACGAATGATTTATTCTGTTGAATAAACGAATCCTAGAAAATTCGCTGTTTGTTCTGAAATATTGATTACGACTGAAAGCACTTTTAAACAATACAATATAAATAAGGATAGAAGTGAAAAATACAGCCGTGTCAAAAATTACCCGAACGCATCGTCGTCAACGAAAACACGCACATTTTCTTATCATATTCCCGCATGTTTGACGTAGTTTTCTTTGTCTCCATGAAGAGATCCCCCTCTAGAAATACACGAGGAGGGGGGAAGGTAGCAAGGGCGTCTTTGTTGAAAGTTCTTTGTCTCCCTCCCGAAAGTGTTCTTTTTCCACCCCTGCAACATGCGTGTTACCCTCACGAAACTACATGCTTGGACAAAGTATAGCCGATATTATAGATGGTGATGATGGGGATAGGTTAAAAGAGTGAAATAATTATTTTTCTGTAAATTACTTTTGGGAAAATTCGAAAGAATCGTGGACGTTATTGTAATTGGAGTGGGTACAAGTAATCATAAAGTGCAACCAACTTCGCAATCCCAACCACAAGTATCAATGGAAGTATAGTTCACTAATATTAAGAAAAATCATCCACAGTTGTTACTAATCGTTGATAGTAATATTGACGAATAAAAACAAACATTTTCATGGATTAAGACAATGAATAATATAAAACTTATATTCATTTAACCAACAGGAAATTATATTAGCGTATATATGATTTCAAGGAATTGGAATAAAATTTAAGATGTAATTCGAACACAGAAAAAGATTGACCGGTAATGATTGATTTCGTTAAGATTCCAACAACAATAACAAAAAAAAAGTAGTTCGGATAATTCAAAAAATTTTGATATTCATTTACGTTGACATATCAATTTAGGTTGACAGCTTCTTCCCCTCCCCTATGACACATGAGGCCTCATTTCGCGCGCGTATGCGCCAGGGTAGCAGCCAACTTCAGACAACTATATAAGCACTGTCTCTTTCAAACTAAAAAATTACCTACTATTTTCTGTGCTAACGTCGTAACTTTCATTTCACCCCGAAACAATTTACAAGGCTTGTACGTAAAATTACGACGTTGACGAATGCTTCATGGCAGCGATTTTTGACGTAAAAAATATGAGCCTCAACCGTCAAATTGAAACGAGTGTCTCAGGCGCTCGTAAAACGCCTTCGCTTACATTTGAAGAAAACGCCTCCTGAAGGGTAGACAAATAGGGTGGGGGAAGAGAGAGAGAGAGAGAGAGAGAGAGAGAGAGAGAGAGAGAGAGAGAGAGAGAGAGAGAGAGAGAGAGAGAGAGAGAGAGAGAGAGAGAGAGAAATAGAGCGGTAGTACGGCAGCACCGTTCATACGGCTTCGGTGAGCTTTACGCTTTTTTTCAAACCCCGGGGGAGGCTTGTTCAAACTTAATTACGCCCGCGGCAAGAATTTTGCGCTTTTCGCAAATATTGCCGTTTTCACCTGCCCATAATGAAAAGCGTAAAACATGGAGAAATCACCTTCTATTTATAACTGTCGCTTTGTGCAGTAACGTTGAAATATTTTGGGCTTCACGCTAGGTAACAGAATCGAACCATATGAAATGGAAAACATGTGTTCTGTCAATTTTATTACAATATAAAAAATAATTAGAATTAATAAATGCATGATTCAGAATTACTGCGATATTCTAAATAAAAAGTCAGATTCTGGAATTGGACTCAGTATTTAAAAGTCAAGTTGAACGAAAATATCGAATCATCAACGGTTACTGAATTCAAAATTCTGTTGAACAATAATGAGAAACCATTCACTATTATCATTATCAAGTATAAATATAACAGAAAATTTGTAGTAATAGACTGAGGTGTTAACTTTTGGTTTTTGTAGATGACTTAGACCATATATATGAAGCTTGTATAAAGAAGCCTGACTTTCTATCTAGCAGCTAGCAGCAGAGTATGTATGGGCGTGACCGACCGAATCCCTACGCCCCTCTTTTTTTCTGTACTGCGCAAGGCTACACTTTTGCATTTCTGCGCAACTTTTTGAATTTGTACTTATCACGTGGTACACACCTGTACACATCACGTGCTAATGTTTACTATAAGCCAGTCAGTATTCAGCTCGGCATTCAAGTATTCAACATCTCTTTTCATGTTGAAAAAAAAATTCACAATCATCACTCAATTATATGGTTTGGTGACAAAAACGATCGCAGTTTTTTACAGGGCTATTTTTTATTTCAAAAAAACTTGCAAAATGCGTCTAGAGTAATTTTAGTGTTCACACAAATATTTAAGTTTCAACAAGTATATGTCACGTTTCGAACGTTTTTGAATTGAACGCATTTGTTGGTTGCAAAAAATCTCATAATTATCATTGTTTTAACTCAATTTGATCAATAAAGAAATATAATATAATGATGCCAAGCTAACCTAATAAAAAATGTTTTTTTAATTGCGAAAATCGGATTTTCTCATATTAATCACTTTTCTCATATTAACTTCGAGCAATACCTGCTAAAAAAAGAACACTGCCCTTTTGTTCATCCTAAAAACATTTAAAACGTCACATTACTTCACTGAATCGAATATTCATCATTGCTAAATGTCGAAATGTTTTACACAAGATCTTGGTTTAACGTTAAATAATTGTTACGATTGACAATTATCCATCCAATCCAGAGACAGATGATTTCTGGAACAACATCGAAATCGGGTAAAATTTTAAAACTGTACGGAACACTGCTAAATTTTATCCATTTTTGAAAATTGATCTCAAATTATGAATTATTCAAAATAGTTTCAAGGACTTGGTTCTTCTGAAAAATTTTCAGTATTTTGAAAACTTAGATTGTCATTGGTAATTTTAAACAATTTTAGTGGAATTTTTTTGTTGTATACAGCTTTCTAAAGTTTTTCGGAATTCTTCCGAAAGTTTGAGTATTTTGCGATGTCTTTATAACCTCCACCCCCCTCGAATACTCACACTCCCTTCTCTAGACACGAGGATCGTTATTTCCACTTGGACGCAGAATCGGCGTGCAATAAACGAAAATAGAACAAAAGACGGTAAAGAAAAATTGGAGGTTGGGGAAAAAACCTTGATGAAAAATGCGCGACGGTGCAGAGTCGTGAAAAATGGCAATGAAATGCCAGGGGCAGAAGGTTTCCTTCGTCTTTTTCGTTGTAATTTCGGGGCGGCCATCTCGAAATAATGACCGACCCCTGGAACGATCGGTCAATCGTAATTGCTGCCTCTCGGATTTTCGCGCCTCTCTCCCCCCCCTCCTCACTCCCTCCCTGCCGACGTACGCATCATGAAAAGTGTAATGGAAAATGAAAAAGAAAGTTGGTATTTTTTTTTGCAAGACCATTTCGAAGACTTGACTGTGCTTGCCAAATATATCCCCTATCAGCTGCCGGTGCATAAATCGCAAACCAGTGATGTCACAAACATTCTTCTACCTAGAATAAACGTTTTCCCGGTATTTTACTCTTGGTAGGGGGAAAAAATGTTTCTAGCCAAAGCAAAGCGCACAATAGTCATCTATTTACCCCTATTATTTCTTATTCTCATATTTCCGCTGTCGATTATTAAGAGACCCAGAAACGTGAAAAATAAACCAACTCATTTTACAAAGGTGGCGCGAGTAAATTGTCATGTTTGTAAATTAACCAGCTGCTTTGCATACTGGAGCGCATAACATCCGGGGGAGAGGGTGGTATATATAGGTCATTAGGGTGTGTCTTTTTTTCTCCTCGCGTACCCCTATATTTTGTGTTATAGCATATAGGATTATATGGAATAATTCATTTCTATTCTTATTATCGTATTACACCAAATCAAATTTTTCGCTAGTGATTTTATGGTGAAGTAGATTTCTTCAACTTTATAGGTCGTCATGTGAAAGCAAAAACTTTTTCCCCCTAAAATTTTTTTTCCATTCAACTGAACTATGATTCGTAATATTAACGTGTTTGTGTTTTGTTAAGCTATCTTGCAATTGAATTATAGTTAGTATTTAAAAACTTGTAAATTCCAGTACCCACGTTCAATGTTTTTTAAACACAAAATATTTATTTATACATATTTATTTGTGACGCTGATATTTCTCGTCGCAAACATAAAATCCCAAGTATTTGATAGCAGAGATTTTTTCAAAATTAGACTGCAAGATGCTTAAATATAAATATAGTACAAGAATAAGTAGACAC
Organism: Platygaster orseoliae; assembly: GCA_030522825.1. Lineage (NCBI taxonomy): Eukaryota > Metazoa > Arthropoda > Insecta > Hymenoptera > Platygastridae > Platygaster > Platygaster orseoliae. The sequence continues at coordinate 6,142 of JAPYZL010168371.1, forward strand.
GGGCAACTTTAGTCAGCATATGTCAAATCATCCTTGACTTTTTTTTGAGTTAACAATGTAGATTTACGTATAGTCGCTGTGATGTCAATAATTTGTTAAGGAAGCTGAATATTTTAGTGAAATCTGGATTCAGATGTATCAAAATTTCTTTTTAAGTATACTAAAATTTTTTTCGCGAATGCTAAAATTTTTAAAAGTTTAAAAAAATTCATGATCCTCAATCTTTGGCTCTCAATAATAACAATTTATATATCAGTGATCTATAAATCACTAAAATTAAATTTGATGAGAAATAAATAGATATATGAACGATTACAATAATCAATAGAGAACTTGACGAAAAAAATCTATTATATACGTCTGTTAGATGACTGAAAAAAATTACACGTATTTTTTCATTTATTAACTATTTGAGAACTGCAGGAGACAAAATTTATCGAGAAAAATAAATACAATCTGAGTTACATCAATTATTTATTTCTAATTTACTAATTAGTGATTTCATTTATTTTGACGTGTAATTATTATTTCCTTTTTAACGAGATAGCTTAAAATGGAATAATGTTTTTTTTAATTTTCCTGATCGCAACTATCTGGGTCTTCAATTTTACTCGCGGAAAATCTGTGAAATTTTACTGCTCCAGATTTTGAAGAGTACACACTCTATTTTAATGTATTTCGCGCTTATTCTTCGTTTTTCCATATTCCTTTTCAAGTTTTCAACCCTTTTAAAAACCGCCCCAACTCGCTTTTAGCACACTACCTCGCCACCCTAGAAACGTCTAGCCGTCTCGTCATTTGGCAAGTACGCCGCGGAATCCTCAGCGTTATTTTTCATACAATGACACTTTCGAGGGTCATTCAGATCGTTGGCGTTTTCGCGACACATTTTGCGCCCCACATCAAGGATGAAAGGGAAATCGCCTAATTGCGCAGCGAAGGACTCTCGCGATGACACGATGCCTTAACAACAAAATACTTGGTTTTTTAAAGCATTTTTTTCTTCTTCCAATCCCATCGAGTTTGGGGAATGTTTCGCGATGAGACTTTTGAATAAAACAACCAGCCATTCCAACTTAAAACACGTAAAATGCAAAATCACCTGTAATATCTGTACTCAAAAAAATTCACTCACCAAATTTTCAGAGACTGAAAATACTCCAAATTTGTCGTATCTAAGAATTTCAATAAAAATGATGATACAATGTATTTGTATGTTAAATTTCAAGGTTTTTTGAAAAATTTACGAGAAAACTGTTTTTGAAAAAAATTAATCATGGTTTACATTCCTAATGACGTCATTTTGCTGTCCATGGACGGCAAAAAATTTACGTCATAAAGCATGTAAAACCATCGTGTGCACCTCTTGGACAGCGAAATACCTCCGAGTGGCACACAATGCACTATTTCTGAAAGCAGGTTTCTGAAATAGTATATTTCTCAACGAGTGCAGATTAAGAAATATACTCCCTCCTAACGCCGATTTTATTCACAGCTTCAATCGATGAAACTCGCATTTCCTCCATGTTGCTGGGAAAAATTTTGTGCTTGTGCAAAAAGCTGTTTTTAATGAATGTGAAATATGCAAAACTCGTCTTCGGCTCATCTTGTGAATTTCACATTCGTTAAAAAACTCTATCTGCACCCTTTGAGAAATATACTATTTTGAAAAACTGACTCCTGGAAAAAAGGTTAAAAAAAATTTTACTTTTACGTCACGAAATAGTATATTGTGTATCGAGGTGCCATGTTTTGCCATTCACGAATGAAGACGAGTTGAAAAATGAATTGTCTAAAAGTCAGGAACGGCATGGCTCCGAGATGCACACGATACTTAATGTTTGGGGAACACATTTTTTTATTGAAACTGTTAATTTTATACTCAGGAAGCACATTTGTTAGCCGCACATTTGGTTGCCCGCACTCGTCAACCTCGACAACCGCGACTTGTTTGTCAAAGGATTAATAGGGAGAGTGACAAGGACAATTATATTTGAAACCAGCAACCGCTGCCATCTAGTATTTTTTTTTATATGCGACTGAGGAAAAAAGAAGAAAGACTACGCAGAAGAGACAAGGACATACGAACTTGACAACATTTTAGGAATATTAATCTCGCTGATCGAACTACCGCAAAAACTGAAAACATTGACTGTAGGAATGGGCGATAGTCTTGAAAGTATCGATAAAACAGTATCGGTACTTTTTTCCTAGATTTATCGATACGTCAAATATCGTTCTTCTGCAATATCGCTAGAAAACTATCGATACTTCTGTTACAAGTATCGATAATCGCGGTATCGGTATGAATATCGCCCATCCCTAAACCGTAGAGAACCGTCAAAAATATCAAAAAGCCTATATCGATATATGTATTATATCGGTATCGTAGCCGACCATAAAATCGATACATCAAGTATCATCCTTCTGCAATATCGCTAGAAAACTATCGATATTTCTGTTACAAGTATCGATAATCGCGATATCGGTATCAATATCGCCCATCCCTAATTGACTGCCAGAATCTGACCAATAGCAAGCTACGTCGGCGCCATAACTGACCGTCGATCGGAGTTTTGCCGTCCACGGACAGCAAAACTAATATTGCTTGATTTCACTGTAGACACGTCTCCTCCAAAAATCAGACAAAAAACGTGCTCCCTGAAAATAAGCCCCTTCACTGTAACTAACAGCATAATACGACAAATACGCGTGTCCAACTTGACTGTAACCTAAATTAACAACGGGACTACCTACAGTAGTTTTTTCAAATCTTTCATGGCACATTAATTCGCGTAGCGCTCAATCAAAATTTTTCGCGTAGTCACGAATTTCTCCAGTCTCTCCTTTACTTCACTTTCACCTAGAAACGCTTACTCGAGTTTTTAGAATCTTTGAAATAATATACCGAAAATCCAATATTCCTCCTTTTCGTTGCAATAACAGAAGATTTCATGATGAAAGAGGTACTTTCATCCACGCAATTGGCGCAAAACGAAAAAGCGATGGGTCGCGCGAATAAAAGCGGATTATAAATAATGGACAAGACGCGCGCGGGGAGCTTTATTTTCCCCTTAGCGAAATTAATTTTGTAAATTGCGTTAATGAACGACGGAGTTGTGCAGTTTTGCGCACCCGAGGAGCTGTACAATTAAAAGTATGCGTGCTGAGTAATTGCAAGACTGACATACGCGACGAGATAGCGCTACCGGGTAATGCAATTATGTTCCGCGCAACGCGAGCACGATCATGATTAATAATTTAATTGCCCAAAAATCGTTATCGCGATTTTTTCGGTTTCTACGATTAGTGCGTTCCGGGTTTCTCAGCATTTTTCTTCAGAACAAAAAAAAAAGATGAAACAAAAACGAACCAGATCACAAACGTGTACAGCGAATGAAACGCATAAAACTTTTTCTATTGTTTTATCGCTATTGCGGTCGGGTATAATAACTTTTTATTTCTTAAGTCTTCAAGTTATGCCACGTATTCATTACGAAAAACTTGATTATTTTGAACAAAATTTTTCCAGAGAAGAAAAATTTTTCTGGAATTAGTAAGAAGTGACATTTGCTGTACGTAAAAAGTGGAGCGGAAATGATTCTTTTCTGAAACGGAGCAGAAAAATAATATGGTGTGAGCGCAGCAGAAAAAACAATGTGGCGGCATGAGTGCCAAATTAGAAAAAAAGTATCATATACCATTTGCTGCTCAGAGGAGAAACTGTTAATGGCTCATCCAAATATTTATGGCGTCATTTTCATATCAGGTACTTTGATCTACGACTTTAACAGGGAACATGTACTCGGCCTACTACACGGAGAAAAATTTTTTGTATATTTTATCGAAACGGCGGTAGAATTTACCAAACTTTTGGCGAAGTGGTGATAATTTCCAACATTAGTATTTTTTACCAAAATAAACGGAGATTCTTCTGTATGTTTGTTAGATTTTTTCAACTTCGTGGTATAAAATACCAAACACGTTTGGTAAAATATCCTCAACACATTTAATACTGAAAATATAGGCAAAAAAAACCAACAATTAAAGGACTTTTTACCATTCGTTTGGTAAAAATTTCCAGTCGTACAGTTATATCTTTCAATCAAAAAAATAAGTTTT
>JAPYZL010168374.1:0-30300 GCA_030522825.1 Platygaster orseoliae
AATATTTACTAATGTTGGAAATTATCACCACTTCGCCAAAAGTTTGGTAAATTCTACCCGCCGTTTCGATAAAATTTACAAAAAATTTTTCTGCGTGAAGAAATACTTTCTAAAGTTTTTTTTTTTTTTCATGATAGACTTTTATTCAATTTTCAATTTTTCTAATGCAATCCATTGGTTAATTAAATGTTTTTAATAGTTACCCGCGTAGATTCATTATTCCAAGTTATTTGTTGAAAAAATTAATAGAAAAGATGATTGTAATGATCACAACCTGTATGTATACCAAGGTTGCCATGCAGTGCGATTACTTTTAAAGGTTTTTACGTAGAAGTGCTCTAGGTTCCATGCATAAGATTTTCAGAAGTAAGTCATTACTAGAAATACACATTTGTTACACGGAAAAATTTTACAACCTATTACCGTTAATATAAAAAAACATTAGAAAACAATAGGTTACAAAAAATTTTTTAGGAAAAGTTTACCCAAATCAAGAATCCATATAGGCAGTAAAATTATTTGGAGATCTTTTTTTGAAAAATACATTTTTCTCAGGTTTTCATTATTTTCAATCTTTGACTATACATTTATGAAGGAACGATTTTCCAATCTTCTGAATTATAGGATTTTAGAGTTTAAAAGTTTTTTGAGTTCAGAGTTATTCATTTTTTCTACATATTCTTTTTTATAATGAAATTCGATTTTTCTTATAAATGAGCTACCGTAAAATTTTGTTCTTAACTTGACGTATTGTTTGTAATACTTTAGTAATATTGAACTGGAAATATTTTTCAGATTATGATAAGTTTCTACATAACTTTTCAGAATGTAATGCTGTAGGAACAAAAAATATGAGCATTCTTCAAATTTAAACATTTTTGAGAATAATATCCACACAGTTTTGAATTGTTTTGTAGGTTTCTAAAGTTTTATTATTTTTCGTTATTGACCAGGATCGTTTGTTTTTTACATTTATAGATTTTCAGTATTTAAATATATCTTGCTGTAGTTTATAACAATTCGATGCTGAAAAATAGAATATATTTTATACGAATTACGGTTTTGTTTTTTTGTATTTTTCATGTATACATAAAATTCAAAGTATTTTCTGGTATTTTTATGAATTTTTACGTATATATCTATAATTATTTGCTGTAGGGTTCAACGTTTTTTAAATTTTTGATAAATTTTTTTTTGACTGATGATTTATTTTTTTGTATTTTTTACTTTTTTTCAGTACTGATCGACTTACGAAAAATTTTATAGTATTTTCCATGGATCTATTTTATTATTTAACATTGTTTTCTTGATTTCTAGAAGAAAGTGCTTTCGGAGTTTTTTTTTCAATTCGGAGTTTAATTAATGGAAGTTTATTAGGTATTTATTAGAAATTATTGAAATTTTTTGTAAAAAATTAGTACGTCTTTTGTTGAAAACATGACTTTCATAGATTTATGATACTTTTTGTATTCATTTAGTGTTCGTATCATTCAAAAAAATTCTTACAGTTGTTTAGATTATTATGTTGATATCCAGAATTCATGCTCCAGGTTTCAAATATTTTTTCAAATTTCATGTATTTTTGTTGATCCTGATACTGCGTTAGTACTCACTGACAATGAGTAGTAACAATTTTTTGAATTCATTTTTTTACGATATTTGAGCTCAACATTAATGTTTATGATTTTGTTTTAAATTTTTTCTGAAGCCAAAAATGATGTTATTTTCGTGTCAGTTAAATTAAAAAATTTCATTTCAGTTTAACTTTGAAAACGCGAATGAAACCTTTTTTCGCGTTCTCTATAGATTTTATTAAGTTTAATTTTGTTTTCATTTATCCATTTTATAATTTTTTCCTGATGCCTAATTTTTTTTCATTATCGTATGGAATTAAAATTATTCAACATAAAAATTTCGATGGAATTGGAATAACAAAAACTCTCCTGAGTCTATACACATCTGCAAGAGTCCATTCAATTTTAATTTCGATAGAAGGGCATAAATAATTTTTTATGAATGATATTTCAAAAATTGATTACCTTTAAAAAAAAAGTTTTTTTACATTTCATATAAAAAAAAGAACTCGTTTCTTTGTACTTCTTCATGTATTTTTTTTTAAATAAGTAAAAAAAATGTTGCTGATTCCACAGAAGCTTCATCTAATTCATTTATCATTATTCTTCGACACAGACCTAACGAGAAAAAAGTTATCAATGAATATTATATAACCAAGTAAATGACCTCATTAAAAAAATTTATAACTCAGCAGGTTTTTCTGAAAATAAAATTTAATCGATCCCTGATAAAGTTCACTGTTAAATTAGGTTGCAAGAACATTCTCAAACTTCCATGCTCCTTGAAAGTTACACACTTGTTATAAATGAACGCACCTACCAGGCTTCTAATAATAAGTTACATCGCATTTGTTGTCAAATGCAAATACTCTCCATGCAGTTTGCATTCATTCTCGATTCACCCCACCTAAGCCACAGGCCAAATTTGGCAACTTTTCGGATTATCACATTACGGATTTGCAACCGAAAGTTTCATGGTCCGTTTTCCGGAATCACGGAAAAGCTTCAGGTGAAAAATTTGCTGATGCAGCACGTCAAAGTAAACCCACGAGAAAAGGGACAAGGCAAAGTAAACAAATAAAAATGTACGAGCCAGGAAGTCGATAGCGAGAGGGAAAATTCCTGCGAGAGTCGAACGTGGCGAGCATTATTAATCTTTAATAATTGTATCAAATTGAGTGATCCGTTGTGTGTATCGAGATGAATATTTTACTGAAATATCCAGAATAACGGTAATCGATTTTTAGTTTACAGTTTTTTTTACGAAAAGTTCATTAGAGAAGAATATTTGATTTGTGCCAGATATAGTTTGAATTTGTTGGAATTTAATATTCAACCTCTAGATCGAAAATGCTGTGATTGAAATACAGCAATTGATTGAATTTAGGTAGAGAAAAAATTTGGTGATTACTTTTCTGGAGTTACATACATATGGAATATTTATTTCAATAGTCATGATGGGAATCGGAAATATTGTAAAATACTACGTTTCATGTTTTATGATTCCTGGAACATGGCAAAAATCGATAAGTTCGAAGACCACGTTTATCGCCCAAGATTCGAAATCCACTTTCTTCCCTCTATAAAAACCGTCTTTGATTTTTCACCTCTTAGCTAAGCCTGATAACATTGAGCCAAAGAGCTTCGTGCTTCGGAGCTCGGTCGTGCAAAAGGTATTTTTTCTCAAAGCTCTGAGCCCTGTAATCGATCTAACCAACAACGTCGCGTCTTGGAGACAACTCTTCAAAGCTTGGCACTCTTACTTTCCAGTCTCCGGCGACTTTACGTCTACTCAGGTATACTTAATAGGCGGAAAGCAGCGCCCCGGAATCAGCATTACGTGTCACGTATACTTAGGCTTGCATACCCTTCAAAGCTCGTGCATGTGCACGGCTTAGCCGCGCGAGCAAACGCGACACATGAGTGGCAAAAGCTCCTCTCTCTTCTTGCCCGTCTTCTTAAGCATGCACGGCTGACTTGGCAAGTGAGAGAACTTTGGAAATGGCGATTACGGGGGACAGTGACACGGGTGAAACTCGCAGATATAAGGAAGAGCGTTTTTTCCGCGTGAATATAAATAGCGCTCTTCCAGAATTTTTGAGAAAAAAAAAGGATAACTCGAGTCGTTCAAAGATGTAGAGTTAGGAATAATACTATCGGACGCGTAGACAGAGGGAGTTTTAGGAGTTTAAGATCCTCCTGAAATTCGAGTTACGAATTTTAGCATTGAATTGAACGAAGTTCTGATGTAAAATAAAATAAAAACGAATTAAAAATGATATCGTATTATAATTACGATGGTAAATTATAAAATATGTTGAAGTTCTTGTTTTTACGACTAAATATAAATAGCTCTCTTCCAGAATTCTCGAAAAATAAAAAAAAGGATTACTTGAGTCGTCCAAAGATGTAGAGTTGGGAATAATACTATCGGACGCGTAGACGGAGGGAGTTTTAGGAGTTTAAGACTCCTGATATTTGAGTTACAAATTTTCGTATTGAATTGAACGAAGTTCTCGTGTTAATAAGAGAAATACAGATTAAAAATAATATATAAATATAATTACGATAATAAATTAGAAAATGGATATATGAAATAAATAATTTAATTATTGCAAGAATGACAATAATTTCAGCTAAAGAATTATTTTTTAACATAATAATCCTTGATTTCTGGCTTGGTTAACGTATAAAATACAAATCTGGAAAACCATGAATCATCAGATTCTAGAAATCTGAATATAAATTTCTGACAATTTCACGAAATTCTTTCAATTATGTAAACTCTCAAAAAAGGCTAAAGGTAATTCAGTTACGTGAAAAAATTGTTTTCTGAAAAATCAGAACAAATACCTACGATCTATAAAACTTCGAATTCTAGACCATCAAAATTCTAAAAAGCGTATTATATCAATGTATTAAAGAACAAAAAATTAGTGAAACTACTAGAAAAGTATACAAAATTATATAATTATACTTAAAAAAAAATTTACGTGTATATAATACTGCCAGAAATCTTAAAAATCATGATATTTCGATCAAACTTTTACTTCCAGAACATTTAATACCACGAATATATATTACAATCAATCTATTCCAGTACTAAAAATCTAAAGTGATACTCAAAAACTCTTTGGAGGGTTATACAAAAAAAAAAAAAAAATTCGAGAAGTTATAGAAATGTTTTAATATTCATACACTACGCAGAAATTATTAAAAAAAATATTATGAATTTTTTCTCTGAAAACATTTATTCATAGAATTTAATATAAAAGACTAATAATTAAATAAAAAATTTGTAATTGCCACAATACTGAAAAAATCTGAAGGAAAAATAAAGAAAATATTTATAAAAGATAACGTTTTGCAAAAAGTTATACGAAATAATAAAACCTATTGAACTGTGAACATTACATCAAACAACTCTAGACATCTATAGAGAAAAAAATTAGGAGAAAATATATAAATTTCTTTTAATATATATCAGACGAAAATTTCAAGTTCCTATAAAATATTAAAAATATGTGTTGTTAAATGATTCCTAACAATTCAATAAAATAATAAAAACCTAAATAATCATATTTTCTGAATTAGATTCGAAGGTAATCTTCTTTTACACAGCTGTATTTGAATCTTTATTATTACTATGAAAATCTTTTCTGAGTTATTATCAAAAGTATCAATACTGTAGGAATATGAAGAATTTACAAAGTATTATATAAGAAATATATAAACTTTAGTAATTTGAATATCACAAAAATCATATTCCATTAAATTAAATACTTATTTGAAAAATGTGCCACTTTGTACCTCAAAAGTTAATATATATTGGAATTATGAAATTACATAAGTTGGTAAATGTTCAAGCATTAGCAGATTGTCAAAGATATAAATTAGAAGATCCAAAATAAAACATTTTTTTCGAAAAATTCTTCATGAAAATTTTTATTGCCTCAACCCCTGATGGTAAAGCAATCAAAAAAGTTGACCTGCAACTTATTAGTACAGTACCCTAAAAATATCTCTGTATAGTACTCTGTTTAACTCTGATATAAAAAATATATTCTGACCTACACGAATTATTGGTTTTTTCATACTTCAATTTGGAACACTATCAAAGATTTTTCACCAACCGTTATCATTTCATTCCCACAGAATACTTACAGGATTACAAAGAGCCGAAAATTTTTTTTAAATTAATATACAAATTATCAATTTTGAAATCATGAATACAACACCACGTAGTTGATTATCTTCGCGTGAAAGGTAATAAAATTTTTATATCAAATAGTAAGTTCTTTTCGATCTATGTGGAGCCAATAACAATCATGAAGCGAAAATCTCCTCTTATAATTTTCTTTCATCTTTTTACACCAAGCTTTCGACTCTCATTTTTGAGTCCTCATCAGGGCAGTTACAAACCCTTCAATTATAAAAAACTATTTTCACATATATTATGTTCAAAAAAAACTAATAAAAAATCATCACAAAAAAATATAAACAATCATCACAAAAAAAAATCACAAAAAAATCACAAAAAATAAGTCTCATCTACAATCACAATGTAATAAAGAACTCACAAATTTTTCAATAATGAGCTAAATTCTAAGAACCCCTTGTATGTCAAATAACGCCAACACAGCAAACAACCAAAAACCCAACTGATTCAACAATCCCAAATCAACTTCCATCACTCAATTCAATCGGAAGTATCTTAAAAAAAACCATCAAAGGATGTATAAACAATCAGGGGTAGTCAAAAATTTCCTCAAATATTAAAACATACGAACAATCAAGAGGTATAAAATCATTTGAACCCACAATCCTACAGTTCCAAAGTTAAATAGGAGAAATACGACAATACTGATAAAATCAAATCTTCAAATTCGAAAAAAAATAAAAAAACGAAAAACCCAAGTAATGTACAAACACAACACTATAAATTTATCTATCAATTTGAATAAAAATAAATTAACCACACTACTAAAATTATTCTTAGACTTCAATGAATCATGTTTTTAAAAAATGTTATTTACAATAAAAGAATACAATCGTTTTGTAGTAGATGTTGTGTTGTAAGTTTCTTTGTATTACAGAACAGTATAATGGAATTATAAAGTTTCCCGAAATATGAATTCAACTGGCGTCTGACTAAACTCGGATAATACTACTGACATGTGTAGAACAACTTGATTCGTATTGTTGGTTCTTCATGAAATTGAAAAGTCTATTGTAAGAGCTGCGTTGAATTTCAGATAGCAGATTAGTATTCATTCTGATGCAATATTGTTTCACATGAGACATATTTATAGAACATTTATGGGTTTTCTGGATGTAACTTGGACTGTCAAAATGTTAATATTGTATAATATTTTAAATTATAGCAATCGAAAAACAGATCTATACATTTTTTTACAAAAACTATACTTTTTAGAGTATGAAATAATCCTATGTCTTGATTAAAAGTTACAAAAATGATGAAAGTAACATGAAATAGTTTATTATTAAATACGACACTTTTTTTTTGCAAACAGGAATGAGTTCGTTTATCAATTTTTTCTGATGAAAATTATATTTATTATTATATTATATTTTCAATGATTTTAAAATTCATCAATGCTTACATTAAAAAAATTATTTATGGTATGCAATATTTTCTATAATAGAAACAGAAATTTATTTTATACGTGCAAACAAAATAAATTTACAATATTCTCATTGAAGATTCATAATTTATCGTGTTTATAGTTATTTCTAGCAGGAACTGAACGCGAGTTAACGTTGCCTTTGATGCTCGTGCTAGTTTTAAGACATACCAGATAGCAAGAGGCAAAATGTTATTTTACGATATCTTTTTTCTTAAAAACAGACAAGGTTGCAACAACCGTAGTGAATTTTCTTTGAGCAGGGTATCCTTTATCCCTCGCGACATTCTATGCCTTGTCGTGCTTATGACATTCACAACCGTGAAAAATGCGCACCTCTTTGTAAAATTGTATCATTCGCTCGATATCCTTGAATAGAAAGCATGAGTTTCAAAGCGTTGTATTTCGAAGTCAAAACGGCGACTAAATTTGTTTTAGTCCCGAGATATCGTGATTTATATACATTGAACTTAATAGAAAGTTCAGTGTTGGCATGAATATAAGAAAATTTATTCAACCGTAAGAATAGTTGAAATTTATTATTAATTATTACTTATATAATTCGAAACAAAAAAGGGTACAATTATTGATGCGAGAATTTCTAATTGTAAGAAAACTAGTCTTATTCTGAAAAAAACTCTACTGATGACGGATGTATTGATCGGGTTTCTTGATAAGTGTATGGTGGATCGAAAACAGCTGATCAACTTCCTAAACACGGATTTGATGTTAATGAAATTTAGGACTAACTCGTTTTTTCGAATCTATTTTTCCTAAATAAAAATTTTTATTACAAACTTAAATTCCTATTTAATCCTAGAGCGTCATATTTTCTGAAAGATAGTCTCTGATTTCTTTTTTTTTTTCATATTTCACTTTTCTTAAATATCTTGTAAAATCCTACAATTTCATTTAACCTTCATTAACCTTTCATTTACCTTTGTGGATCTATATAGATCTCGATAGATTTACACTCAGAGAAGAAATTTCGTGTAAACAAATAAGGTTTTTTTTAACAGATGAACTTCAGTAGGTTCGTAATTAAGAAAAAATTCATCCCAGCAAAATAAAGATTTTCGAAGTAGACGAAATGATTTATTTATATCGATAGGAAATGAGGTTAAACTCACAATGATTTCATTGGAATAAACAAAATTTATTTTTCGATTCACACCTATAAAAGTTTATTTATTTGGAATCATTTTAGTAAATCTACGAACTAATTTCTCTGAGTGTACTTTGATTAATTGTTTAAGAAATAAAAAATAAGCTGTTAATGTTATTCTCGAATAGATCTACACATATCTACAGAGATTTACGTAAATTTTCGTCAAATAGGGGAAATGTATATATATACACACCTAATAAACAGATCTTCTTAGATCTACATTGACAATCCTTTTATTGAATTTACTATCATTCTGCCTTTCTCTTATTTTCTCCAACCTTGTTTCCTTGGAAAATGTTTCGTCAGAACCTGATATTCAGAACTTTTTTCCCGAGTATATTTGATCGTCGGGAAAAATTGATTTGGATAAACGACCAGGAATCTGAAATTCGGTTTCGTGAGGCTTACGACGTCGAAGAATTTTCGCGAAATTCATTCGGGATTCTGCGAAAACGAGAAAATCCGATACCGGCTGAAGCCGTCGCTCCGAACGTCGCAGGCTTAGGAGTCGTCGTTTTGACGCCGATGCCGTTTCCAAGGAAGTCGGAAATGCCGGATGCGGAGCGGGGTGGCGGCAATCCTCGCTGAAATAGCTGCAAGTTATGTCGCGACGATCCGTCTCCATTCCGCGGGAATTATCTCTTTGGTGAGCGTCTCACGTCGTTCCCCGTTGAAACGTCCCGGGATTTCGCGCGCGCATACGAAATGCAATCTCGCTTCAATGGCTCATTTGCACTCACGCGCGCGTGCACCGAGGTCCAGGGCGCTAATAAACGCGTACATAGAGCCGGGTAAATAGAACTTTGGGCATCGCCTGTGGCACGTACGACCCGATTTAGGTACATTGGGCAATACGATCCTCGGATATTCGCGTGCCGCGAGACGGTGCGCAAATATGTTTGTGTCGCATGCGCTTCTTACGTAGGTTGGTTTGGGGAAGGAATTTTGCAAAACTAGAAATATTTTTTTTCAATAACAACATTTTCTGAATATTATTGCTATTATTGCATTTCTAACAAAAATATTTCTTCCCAATTTTTGATATGTAAAGAATATCTCAAGACCTAGATCAATAACACATATGTGATACATTATAAAAGTATTGATCCAGATAAAAGATGATGACCAATTTTCAAATCATTTACAAAATCGTAATAGCTGTACAGTCGAGATCTTCAAGATTACTTCATTCACGCCCCATACAAAGTGGCCAAGTTCAAGTGAATGTTCTTCAGAGTGTTCTCGACCAAGGGTCGTTGTTTCGTGGCTATTGGCCTTTCGAAACATTTCCCTCAAGAACCCGGAAAAGGGCTGGCGGGGCAATGTTTCGTGTGTTATTTCACATCGTGCAAACAGAGCTCAATCGTAATAAGCGAGTTCAAACGTTCGCTTCCACGCCTGAGATTTCTTCAATTGCAACTTTGACTGGGAATTATCGTGTTAATACGAGCAGTTATGGTATGCGTAGAGTAGTAATGCCCGCGGCAATGCTAATACCTCGCAATAAAGCTGCCTATTCGTAACGTAGTCTACGTTGGAGGATTTAGAAACTAATTGGCTTTGAATATATGTGTATATTGAGTCGCACTAGAAGTAAAGTCATCGATTCTCTGGAGGATTAATCGAAATCATGGAAAGTATTAGGTCAATTGATTATATTTCGGAAAGTTTGAGAACTTTGGAAAGAAAACAGAATTTCGTTTTAGAAATAGAAAAAAGTTGTCGGTGTTCTTTCTGTGTTTTCTGCAAACTTCCGACACTTTTGGGACGCCGCGCTTTTTTTTACAACCGTCATAATTACCCAAAACATTTTTCACTCCGCCACGTTTTTTACGGTGGGGACGTAAATTCTTGACTAGATTTTATGCGTGATTTCTTATCAGTGGAAAGCGGCAAAGCTTTTCCTTGTAAATCTAAGACTTATCCTCAAGTAACATAGTTTTTTGATGTGGTAATTAGGTTTTTTATTATTCAGTGATGGAAGAAATAATGCTGGAATTATAAAAAAAGTCTGGATTTTAAAAATGTATCAATCAAGATATGTCTTCATGTATTTCGTAAGATATGTATTTTATATTCGTAATTTCGCGCAAAAGACGACTGCTTACATTTAAAAAAAAAAAAATTATATAATCTTAATGAAATCAAACATATTTTCACAGCTATTTTTTGTTATTTTACGCAATGCGTATACAATATTTATTGATGACGATTTTTACAATGAAATTCACACGTAAATGATTTACTCGAATGATACACAGGCGAAAAATGTTATTTATGAATTTCGAAAAGCGAACTAAACGTCGTAACTTCCTTACAAACCATGTCGAGTCTTTCTGAATATTTATTTTATTACAAGAAATTTATATTTTTTGCATGAGATTATCAGTTCTAAATTTGTCAGAATACTCATAAAATATAGTCTGATGCAATTCAGCATCTTAAATAATTAAAAAAAAAAAATGTAACTTTTTGACGATAATTTAAATATATTTCGAAAAAAATCAGAGCAAAAAATGAATATTTCGATTTGACCTTTCAGGAAAAAAAATACATTTTTATCTAGAAACATCCAATAACGTTTTGTCGAATTGTTAGAATTAGGAAATAATAGACTAGGATTTCCACATGATTATCAAGTGATTTGCGATTGTTATATCCCATTAAGTTTTGTTGAATATTGTTAGCATTAGGAAATTGTGGCCTGGAATTCCCATATGATTAATCAAGTGATTTGCGATTATCGAAAATAAATTACTATTACGGAGACTGAAACAAGAATAGTACGTGTCATCATCATTTTGACATGTGGCAGGAACAATTGCCTATAAATACCCGTACATCAATGATAAGCGAAACAGTTTTACAGAAGCTTTCTGAAATACCGTATTTTATGTCAGGCAGCGTAAACATTCTTTGAAAAATTCATAATTTTCATTATCATTCGTAGAGAAAAATAAATATTACCACATTACGTATAAAAGGCAACCGAAAAAATTGAAAAGTTTTAAATATCAGTTATGGACACGAAAATCATACTTTTTACGTTCACGTTCTTCATCACATCGGCAATCTACGTGGTCCCGGTTGTTTCGGTAAAAAAAGTCCTAATTATCTGCTGCATTTTTGTTTTCTGTGCCAAGTGAAGTGATACCAATATTTTTGAACTTATATTTATTGGTAGAAATTCGTTTGAAAAATAAAGTGATTTATGGAACAAATTTTTTTCTAGCCTCCGAGAGATCGAAACAAAATTCTTTGCGCAATCATGACTTATCACACTTCATCCAATGATACCGAAGATGTAGAAAATACTTGGGGAAAAGATTGTGATATATTGGTTTTTGCAAGAGAAAACAGATGTATGTATATTCTATAAATCCATGTTTTCGGACTATAACTTAGTTCTTCTCTTGAAAAGAAAAATCATCATTTCAAACTATTGGAAAATTACACGAGTGAATGAAAACTTTCGACAGAAATTATGCCTTTTACATTGAGTTCTCGCTGTTTTGTGTTGAATTCGAATGTTTTTTTGTTTTTATATCATTGATTTTTCCCATTTTTCGTAAAAGATAAATCGGATAGTTCATCATCTGATCACAAGTCATTTATTTTTATTTAACTCTACTTATATGAGAAACAGTAACTAAAATTTACAACATATCATCAATTTTTCAAAATCATATTTATTTCTCAAGACAATAAATTCAATTATTCAATGAACGATCTAGATAAAAAGAGTTCTCAGTCACCTTCTATTTTTAAAGTTACTTAGTATTTATTCGGAAAAACTAATACACTCTAATTTCTCATCCACCATAATAAATATATTTTGTTATTAAAAAAAAAAAATTACAGACACATGCGATTCAAATGAAATAACCGTTCCTTTGATGGAGAGACAAACAAAAAAAATGCAGATTGTTCGCAAATATATTTATGATAATTTCAAGGACAACGCTACTTGGTTCTTGATAGCTCAACTAGATGCGTAAGTTGAAACATTAAATACAATACCATTGTTTGTTAAGCTAGTTAAAGCTTCTACAAGGGCATAAGATTAAACTTCTTTTTAAATGGTGCATGAAATTTCAACTAATAAACAACATGGAAGAATTTACGAACTACAAATACTATTTTCAAATTTTTTTTCGACTTCCAGAAATATTCATTTAGTAATCCAATACAAATTCTGAATCTTTCTAAGTTTTCGCTTACATAGGTTTTGAAAAAACAAATATACGACAATAGTTTAATAAACTTTAATTACAGATATTTCAAAGCATATAGAAAAAAAATGTTTAATCACTGTTGATCCATAAAATATTATTCATGAATCATTATTTGGTTTATTCATGGTTTTGTGAAAAACGTTGACTGCGTAGATTTAGATGAAAATTGTTGTCAAGTACACATATCAGGCTCTAAAAATAAATAAAATTACAGGTAAAATCATTTTCTAATTAAAAATTGATGTTTTCAGGTACTTTATGATGGATCACGTTCGACAAATGTTATCTAGGTACGACTCAAATTTAGCAGTCCACATTGGAGAAAAATTTAATGAATATGACGGAAAATTCATCACTAATAACGGAGGATGTGTAATGAGCAAAAAGACTTTAAATATATATGCTACGAACTGTTCAGTAAATTTCCACGATGTTGTTCATTTTTCAGAAGCATATGTGAAAATGGATATAGATTATTGTTTGGACGAGCAAGGTGTAAAAACAGTCAATTTATGTGAATATGACTCAAATAACTTGGCTGAAATCATGAAAGGACAATATCTCAAAGATGCAGTCAAAAGAAACTGCGAAAAGGAGTTAATATCTTTTGCCCCGAAACGTATGTCTGCAATAATCCTCTTTCACGAACTGCATAAAGCAATCAAGCCTGTAAATAAATTAAAAGCTCAAGCGCCAATAATTCATCGAGTGACTGCAAATAACACTATAAATACCAATGCAACTCATCAAATTCGAAATGCAACCATTGGTACGACCCCCAGAGGAATCATCGAAGTGTATGAAATTGGAAAACAAAAATCGAATTAGATGTTTCAGGAAGAAAATGGCGACGTCTACAAGTATTGAAATCCTAATATAAAGATGAAAAAAGACTTGTATGTAAGAAAAATGAACGATGTAAAGGCAATTGTTGGGTTCAGTGAATATATTTTTGCGAGGGTTTGAGATACTTTTGCAATCAATAAAGTAACACGGCTTATACTAGAATGTAGTTTCAAAATTTTTTTGTACTGCAGAAATTCAAGACTTATATCGAAAATAAAAAGACATTGTAATTGAATGAAGTGAATAATTTTTCGTCAACCCATGTCCCCCTGCCATTTTATTTTAGTTGAATTGTTGATGTAAAAAACATAATAGATATAAACTTTCTTTATACAAGAAATATCTAAAAGTTGTGAACAATCAGATAGATGCTAAAATGTGATTTTTTTCTAATTTACTCAACGTTGAAAATATATTGTTAAGGTTCAAACAAAAATTTTCGAATGAAAATTGAACATAGCCAAAAAAAAAATCAAATTATTTTTTATTCTACTAAGAAACATTTCACTTTAAAAATTTTTAATCAATACAAAAACTGTGTTATATTTTTTAATGATTTTTCAAAATCACATATGAGTAGAAAAATTTTCTATTACGCACTTATGTTCAAAAAACTGATTCCATCAATTTAGATGAATTAACACGAAAAAAAAACCATTTTATGATAACAACATCTGAGAATTTAATTTTTTCGCGTTGCAAAGATTTAACAGTTATGTGAATAACAAAAGGAAGTATAATGTAATGAATGAAAATTCATTGATCCTTACCCAAATCCAATTTTTTTTTATTATTCATGACAGAAACAAAATATACGTCATTTTTATATATACTAAAAGTATCTGAAAATTGTTGAAAATCACAAGAATCACAGAATGTGATATTATGAATAATCTTCACATTGAAAATATATTGAATATATTACAACGAAAAATTAACTTAAAGAAATTCACAAATCACTTAGTATTACTTAGTTAAGTATTACTTAGTATATTACTAAGTATTTGCTAAAAAGAAGTAAATGAAGTATTTTCAATTTTGTTTGGAAAACAGGGAACAAAAAAAAACTTTTACTAACACTAAAAATTTTCTTACGTTTTTAAATTTTATAGAAATACGAACATTTTCCTTACTCAATAATTCAATTTTATGAAAGATAAAATGAAAATCAATAGAATGATTAGTGATAGAAAATGTAAAGCATTTGTCGTTTAATAAAAAAAAGCATTTTTGTAGACATTTTTTGTTTGAAAGACAAAAGCATTAAAAAGAAATAAATAAAACTAATACTGTAAAATTAATTTTTTTATATCTGTCAATTGACAGGAAAGTTCAAATGTTTCTGAACATTATAAATATTTTCTGAAAAATTTTATACAAATATTTATGAATTTGCTTCACAGGATAGTTGATCAAGAGAATTGTTTAGTGATATTTGATTAAACTTGGACTTATTACGCGGAAACTTTCAGGTCACCAGCGTGTTTATAGAGCAACAACAAAAAAGGATGCGATACAATTCTATGAGAATAATATACTTGGTGTATGAATTCACGTGACAGACTCCAAGACGAAATGGTACACGTAAGGATAGAAAATATGGAAGTTCACATAAGTCTGTTTCTCTCTTCTGTCTTTTTGGCTCTGAACCTGTCACGTGAAGATCATAAAAAAAAAATAACAATAAACAATTTATTTCAAGAATAGTAGACTTGAATTTCGTGACTAAACCTTAATGCTAAACAGGGTGTTGCTGGAAAATATATTTTTACATCCCTAACGTATTCGAAAAGTTCTCGAAAAACCAAAAGTTTCTTCAGATTTCCTCCACATCTGTGACTTAGATGTATAAAAAATGATAAGTATCAATCACTTTTTACGAAAATGGTTATGTTTGTTGTAAAATAACTATCCTTTTTTCAAAGCACAGGTTAAAAAGTGAGACATTTTGTTTTAACTCGTAAAACACTAGAGTGTCTTTCCAAATTTCATAATATGTTTTCGAGGAGAAAAAATGTGAAACTCTATTTTATGAATAATGCAATTTATTGAAAGTTTGCAAAGCAGAAAGGAAGTTGCTGGAAGTTCATCGAAACACTTGAAAACTTTCTAATTTTACGTTTTTTGCAACTTTGCTTATTGAAAATCTTGCTTAAACATGCAATACTTTTTTAAATACTTGGTTTGCTGTAAACAACACGAAAATGTATATGTGCGTACCGATAAAAAACGAATTTAGTACAAAAAAAATTGTAACCTCTCGGCTGACTACATCCAAACACTACCACTCATTATATTCCTACAATCTCAAGTCAACCACATTCATTACACGAAATTGTAAAATTTACCCAGCAGGCGCAGGAAAAACTGCATTGCACAAGAAATTTCACAACAATACTAATCTCGACTCTTTTTTCCTTCTCTTACTTGCTTTTCCAACGCTCTCTCGCAGCCGTAAAACTCGTTCGAATAACTACGCGGGATATTTCATCCCTCGCAAATTTGTTTGTAAGATGAATATTTACTCGCGAAAACTTCTTCAATGGGGCGGAGATAGAAATCCCATTGTGACGCGAAAACGCGGGGAATCCTCAGCAAATTGAATTGGAGTTATTAATCTCGTGAAATTACGTTTGCATTGAAAACGCTCGTTTTTCTCTCGATTTTCCTTTTATTTTTCCTCGTTCGCCCGGCGATTGATCGGGATGAGTCGCGAAAAGTTTGCAGACGGACAATAAAGGAATTCGAGAACATGTCGAGCTTCTTTTCTTCGTCGGTGAGGGAGAATTTATAGAGTGCTCTTTTCTTTGATTGGATTATTTGCGTACGTATTTTGAAAAGCTTCGGATGAGATATTGTACATTTAGTTTGAGTGCAGCAATCAAAATTTTTCAAGCGATTCTTAGGTGTAAAAGTACTTCACAAAAAATAATACTCATTACATGAATGTAAAATAGTTTTCATTATAATTTTTTGATTGTAAGAGCAACAAAGTTGTTACATTAGTTAGATAATTTCCTGTAGAACAACAAATACTCAAAATTATACATTTTTTATACAATTTTCACAGAGTTGAAATTTTTTCTTTTTTAAGTGAGACGTCCCAGCAATTTCAGAGCCTCGAAACACGACAAAGGTGAGATTTTTGTTTAATATCGGAGTGCGAGAGGAGGCTGTTGAATAATCTCGCAGGCTAGATGAAAGAGCTCGCTACTGCTGACCTCGTTTATTCGGGAACAACTTTTGGCCTTATTACAAGGCTGAACTTTGTGGCTTCAAACGTAACTTTTTGCAAACTCGTTAGGTCAGCCCACAAGATAAGCACCGCGAACGCAACCACTGCCTATCGCACAAAAGTTGGATAAGACTGAAATATCCTCTATATTTGCAATGTGTGTAGGGTAAATTTTTTGTTTAATTAAAAAAAAAGTATTATGCTGCGAGTCTCATTTTAGAAGTAACGGAAAAAAAATATTATTAGTTACCCTACTGTTGCTTTGAGGGTAAAGTGTTTATAAAAAGTTGGATTGAGTTAGTTTGTTCATCCATGAGAAAATTGAAACAAATATTATGGAAATGATGCTTTGAGCAATGAACAATTTCAAATACACATTAAATAAATCAATCGAACTCAATGGAATATCGAGAGTATTGAAAACGCAGAAAATGGGTGAAACTTGAATGAATGAATCAGAGTTGCAATAAAAGCTTTTATAACTACATCGTCAAATATTCAATTACCTTGGAAAGCTAAATGTTTTCGGCGCCTCGTGCGTTTAGTTTAAACACAAGTTGCATGCTGCTCTTTCACTGCACGACTATGACAAATGAAATAATAACGCAACGTCGACGAATGAATATAAATTAATTACAAAGTCAAGTTGTGTGAATTTTATTCCCATAAGAGAACATGAAACGAACCATTTCCCGGCTCCACTCGTTACAAAATTACGTGAAAAGCGACTGGTGGTTGCTCGTTGATGTATTTCTCTTTCGTATACAAATATGCGACATTTCGAGGTATCAAAAGCGTATAAAACTCGGATTTTACACTTTTTTGTGTCGATTCTGGTAAATATAAACAAGTTAAAAGTCGAGTTTCTAAATTGAAATTATTTAATTTTAAGTCAATTATAAATAATTATTTATTAATTATTATTTAATCAATCAATAGAAAAAAGTAAAAAAGAAGTAATTATTTAGTTCAGACACAAATATTGAAACTCAAAAAACTTGCCCTTCGAAATTTTTTGATTATTTATTATGCTTTGTGAAGGATCCTTTATTACTTAAGCTAGACTGAGTTTTGCAATTTCCACTTTTCAAACAACTACCGACAAATTTCTTTTCCGTTCAACTAAACTCTCGACATTCTTCCAATCCCAACTTTTTTCCCAATCACCTAACTAATTTGTATGGGTTAAAGAATCGGAAAACTCTCAATCGCCTTGAACTCGTCTTCTCACCTCCAGACTTTACCGAACAACAAAAAAACCGAATTGATTCGACGCTCAAGAAACGGCAAACAATGCCAGCGCAAAACTGATACTTGACCAACTACGTAAATTAGCCGTTTCGCCTCAAGTGTTTTTTCAAATTAGGACCGTTTCATTCAACGCCACAGCAAAAAAAAAACGCGTCAGTAAAGTGCGAAAAAAGAAAGGAAGCGCTCGTGGTTGCGCTGAAGTACAATAAGTACAATGGCCAAGGGTGTAAAATTTAATTGTTCGTGGAGTGGAGAACGCGAGGGGTACATAGTTGGTGAAGAAAGGACAGACGAAACTTTTTTCCCCGCCATTATACTCGAAATCAGCCGACTCGCGCGAGTACGTTTCGTGCGGAAAAATTGCCCACGAAATACCGGGTACACGCTCGAACAATGCAAGGAATTGTGCGCCTTGTTCGCAATTATGACGCGAAGAGCTTTTTATTTATAGCACCTCGCATGTGACTTACGCGACGTTTTTGAATCTTTCGCGAGTCTTGCTCTTTTCACGAGATGTCTGGATTTATAGAGCTGCTTATATTTTCGTAATCAATGGAGTTTCTTGGATTTCATTTCAATGACTTGTGAAAGAAGTGATTTCAATAGTAATATATACAAAAAATGAATGGAGAAAAATTAGTCAATATATGTCACTGCACCGGAAAAGCGAAGAAAAGCTGCTCAATGTTGGAAGAAAAGCGGGCCGAGATGTTTGCTCTCGAAAGTCGGCGAAACTGCAGAACTCGGCTGACTTTTATGAAGGCGTAAAGGGAAGTGCGTGCTGCCTTGGTTTCGCTCTCAGGTAGAGCGTTTAAAAAACTTTTATTAAAAATCTCGGAAAGTAAACGAATTCGGCCGGTAATCTCCGGATTTCGTGACGGGCAAGCTAGGGTATATGAAGAAGGCAGCTACCTTCTTCGTCTGTAAACGAGTCTCAAGAAACTCCCTGTGATCATCTAACTTAACTTGGGATTTAATTTCTCGTTCTTGACGCTGTTTGAACTGCCCAAATCGTCATTAGTGGGTAATATGAGTATGGTTAATCGTGGATTGAACGAGGACGAAGAAAGTTAGGTGATTATCTTTGGTATTAAGATCGATTTGACGAGGAAAACTGAATCGCATTTATCTGATTTTCATTAAATTAGGTGAAACTTGTAGGCAATGAAACGTGATTTTCGGGAAGGTTGTTTCTTTGGAAGTCAAGAAGGATAAACTATTTATTTAATGGAATAGAAGTAAAAAGTACATAATAAATCAAAAAAATTAGATAATAATAGACGGTACAAGCAGAATCAAAACTGTAAAATAACAATTTTGATTTTTTGAAGTTGAACTTAAAAATAAATAATTGTAAATTTTGTTTTTGTTACAACAATTGTAATATCTGAAGTATTATAAAAAAGTTGTATTGAACAAATTCTACTAAAAAAAATGTCTTAAAAAATGTAAAGAATGAAAATTATTGAAAAAACTTCGAGGAATAAAATCATGGTTTGCTTTCGATTTTATGTTTTTAGCAAGTTTGAATTTCGTAAGTATCAAGAATAAATTTTCATTTCTAATAACTCGTTAAAATAAAAATTACTAGAGATCCACACAATTTTAAAGGACATTCAATAATTTGATGGTAACATGTATTCTTTCGTCATTGAAAAAAACATTTTAAAATTTCTAAAAGTAAATGGAATATGAAATCTATTTTGAAACTTTTTATACATGTCTTTATAATTACGATATATCTCATGTATTCCACTGAAGAATTGTTGGATAATTAAACAATTGACAAAATGCACTCATCACAATAATTGTAACAAAATATTTAGTGGTTCAGAGTTTGAACTCAAACTAGATTATTCATCACACATATAAGTTTCAATTCGATGAAATTATACTCACTTTCGATGAAACTCCTCAAATGCACGAACACTTCAACAAACTATTGTAATTTCGTACATTGCTTCTACAAACTTGGAATCAGTCGATCAACAATCACCAGTAAGTAATTCCGGGTTTTTGTAGTTCAAGTTAAAAAAATAAGTAGAATTGATTCTTTTTACAAACTAAAATATTCAGACTTGAAGGGAGTAAAAATATCCCCCCCCCCCAAAAAAAAACGATTTTCAAGTTGATCGTTACTTTTAAATATCAATTAATATTCATCGTTACTAAAAATCCTGCAGTAAATTTATCTTGAGACATATGATTAACAATGTCAATTCTCTATAACAAGTCTGTGAAGAAATCTAGAACATCAGTTTATGTGGCTCGATATCTAGCTCTTTGGAAAATATAAACTTGAATCCAAATTCCAAAAGCTCATCATGAACTCACGAAGTTACAAAAATTCAATTAGCCTGTCTTTTTCAGGGAACGTGGATCTGAGATGTTAAATTATTCGCGACAATAAGACAGTTTCTGAAAAAGGCACAGTGAAAAGCAATTGAATAAGCAACAGCTGAAATTTGTAACTACAGGATTTGCATCAAAATGGCAGTTTATTTCGTCAGAGTTAAATTCAAACTTTGCAAGGCGAAACAAATTAGACATTGAAATTCATTCAATCCTTGCAACTGAAAATGGACTTTTTCACGCTCAACTTCTCGGATAAAGCAGGACTAAAGTAACGAAAAGTAAATCGATTGACGTTACTTTACATTGGATAGAATGTCCTGGAAAAGTTTTAAGTTCAGCGAACGAATCTTGGCTGAGGGAAAAATATTTTAATTGAATTCATGAACACTATCTAAGTTAAGCAGTTAGAATTGTAACTATTCACGCCATAAAGTCCATTAGGTTTCTCATAAATTAAAGTCAAGTTGTTCATAGGAAGCAAAAGAATGTATGAAAACATTTTAATTGAATCCTTTCTTGTCATAGCAAAGAACAACGTAATTTGGCGAAAAGTAAAAAACATACCGAAACACTTTTTTGTGACCTCAATTTATGACTTCACGATCATTCATGGTTCAAGATCGTAAAAGTAGCCTTGTATATCATTTTAATGGACACGTTATGTGGCAAAGAAATGTATCGCAAAAAGTCATCAAACGAATTACGCGTTTACACCTTGCACGTAGCGCCTGGTGAACAATTGTAAACTTCCGTGCAGCGATATTTCATTAAGTGGAATGCGACGAAGAAAGCTCTGCGCTGAAAAATACGGGAGAGAAATAAAAAAAGTGGGTGGAAGAAAAATGAAAAACGTAGACGACGCCGAGCGTCGTTGTTGCCCGCCGGGATTTATGCCCGAGAAAATCAGAGCTCGATTCCAACGTTTTTATTCAAACTCCTCGAGCGTCGCGCGATTGGTCGTCGTTCCGCGATAATAAGCGAATATTTCCATTTTTCTCTATGAAATATTCGTTATTAAAATTCTGAATCCAACGACGTATAGAGTCGAGTGTAGTGGAAAAGCGCGTTAGATAATAAGTGATGGCACAGTTGAACAACAAGAAAAAAAAATGCTCTGTAAGTTTTTGCAAAAATGGATGCCTTGGGTTGTAAATAAGCGAACCTCAAAATAATTTCGGAAGTTTTGTTTGGTTTTTTGTAATTCAAAGATTTCCATACAATATAGTACTGTTAAAATGAAAAGACGAAAATTTCTTCGTAAATATAACTTTGATGCATTTTGTAAAAAGACAAATCAGTTGATTTTTGGTTAAACATCTTCCATTTCAGTTTTTTTTTTTTTTTTTTTGAACACAGGTCTGAAAATGTTAAGACCTCTCTATCACTCGAATCGTATATACAGTATGCAAACCTATAGTTCATCGATTAATGCATAATTGAGGTAGATGACCAGTATTATTCGGGCTATTGTTAACGTGCACGCATTATAATGATGAGCCGTTAACGTGCCCCCTGTTGCTTACAGAAATGATCAGATATAGAGGAAAATCCCTTTTTGTTCCTTGGGGAAAACGAGTTATTACGTTGTAATAAGCTACGGAATTATGGAAAATCGAGATCTAATCCAGATGAACGAACTTTAATGAGAAAGCAGAAGAAAATAGCTCATAGCTTCATCCGAGAACTATAATCCTAGTATTTTGCAGGCACTCAATGACGAAGCCCAAAAAAAGCCGTGAATTCAGAAGATCGAGAAATAAATCCCTGGAAATCCTTTTTTTTTATTTACTCATTATCTAAATCCAAGCTTATAATTTTCGTTCAACCCGTTTTCCAATTGGTTTTGATACCCGAATCAAAAATGCACCATTCATAAATTCTTCATGAAAAACGACTTCATCATTTTCTCCGTGTTTATTTTCTCGGTTCTAGAATTATTTCCGCTCTTTCATTCTCGAGTGCGATCCGACTCTAAATATTCCAGGCCGGGAAAATAATGTCGTCCGTTGTAAGTGAAATCCTCCTTTTCTCGTTGTCCATCCTGTCAACTCCGCCAGTTCCTTCAACTTTCCCGACGCCGCGGCATCGTCTTCGAAAATACTTAAACTCGCGTTTTATTTCACTTTGCTCTCGTTTTTCGCCAACTTCATCTTCCCGTGTTCTTTCCACTTGAGAACGCCGCGACGGCTTCTTTCGCGAGACCAGAAAATGACAATCACTACATCGTCGCGCTTTACCCAAGCTTTCCACAATTTGCTCTGTTGCTTTCGTGTACTGAAATTAATTCGCTGGCAAGTTCTTTATTCCATTTCATTTTTGTATGATTACACCAAGTTTTACGAGGTGTTCACAGAAACGTCGCATCATTTTTAGTTGGCGTTTAAAGTTTTGATTGTTTTTTGAATTCCAGGGTGACATGGTGTTTAATAGAAAAGAATTCGATTTGAAAATCATTACTATGACCATGTAAGTGAGTTTTTTCGATGTTATAAAAATTGAGAATATTAAGGCCTATTATTTTATAGACTAAGAATGTATGCTTTAAATTTGATTGACAATACAATGAATATATAATTATTCATTTCAATGGAAAAATCATTATTATCAATTTTTTATGTAATGTAAATACCTTTTTTTCTGATGTTATTACAATACAAAAAGGATGTTTCATTCAGAATCAAGCAATGGTAAATATAGGTTACTCAATATTGACAAAATTAAATGGACTGATTGTAAACATTTCCATGTCAATCGCAACAATAAATACATAATCATTATCGCAATATATGGACGTCGTTAAATATTGTAAGAAATAAAAAAACTTTCGAATAATAAATCGAGTAGCTCATAATGTAGAAAATGTAAGTAACTACTTTTTTGATTGTTGAAAAATATTATTGACTAAATACGGAACACATAAAAAAGCAACAATATCCATCAAAAACAAAATAAGACGTTACATTTAAAAAAAAGAATTTATGTTATTGAGTACTGAATTGAAGGATTCCTCGGTTTAAAAGATAATTCGTTAATAATATTTACCATACTCTAAACTGTAAAAATTTAACGCATAAGCGAAAAAAAACTTACAAAACTAATTTTTTTGTATTATCGTCGAACATTGATTACTCGATTTTTCACGTTTTCATGAATTCGCATTATTGAATTACGTAAAATCAAATCCTAAAATCCCTCATCATTCTTTAATGTAGCTGATAAGCAACAATAAAATTTGAACATACGTAAATCACATTTATGCGTTTAAATATTATCCAGGAAATTATATTTCATGATGCAATTGCTTTTACAACCTAATTAAATGAACTGTACTCTTGCAAATAATGTGCGCTTGTAGATTTCGCCACAAAAGTTAATAAAATATCTTTTCATTATACAAGTAAACCAATGTAACAGGTTTCACGTAATCGAATTTTTAGCGAGAAAACTAATAACTCTGGATAAAATTCGATGTAAATAAGCCGAAAACTTTATTATTGATTTTTTTATAAGGGCAGTTCGAATCGTAACAGAGGGCCGGAAATTTTTAAAATATTGTTTCATGATACTTTTTTGCCCTTTAAAAAAAACATTGGTTTTTAAGATGATTTTGGGTAAAAATAAGGAGAATTATATTTGCTCTTATGGAAATGAACAATATAATATACAATTCATGGTAATAGAATAAAGGTAATGTTATTTCCAGAAAAAATTTTTTTACTTAAAATGACACATAAGTATTTTTCCGTTTGGATAGTCAAAAAATTCAAAGAAAACTAACTTCAGGCGAAATCTATTCTGGACGATTCAAAATATCAAAAATGAAAATTTTTGTATTTTTCGGTCATTATGTTTAGCGACGTGAAAAGTATTTTTACGAAAGTATTTTTATTACTTATGAAAATATATTTTTTTTTTCACGAAAAAAAGTTTTTTTTTGTACCAATTAAGATTCAGACATTTCAGAGAAATAAAATTTTGAAAATTAGAACTCGTTGATTGGTTACATCAAAATCAAATTTACGCGATTGGAATTGAATTGAGTCCAACCTGTGTTGAAACAAATTAAAAAATCTTATTCGAAAAAATAGTTGCGATAAATACACATAGTAAATTTTTGAAAAAAAAAGAAAGTCTCATTTAAATCACTGGCAAATTCAAGTAACCTCAAAAAATTACTACAAAATTATTGTTAACGCTCCAAATCTGTTCAATCTTTTACTTATTGAAATTATTTTTTAAATTAGGAAGAAATCGCTAAAGAAAACTCCTAATCTGCATTAAACAGATAGAGTTTCCAATTTCTAGGAAAAATAACTTGACTTTCCTCGACATACTTATTCTTACGCACATTATCATACCGATAACAATCTCGATAATGTTCACCATTTCCGAGATCACAATCTCCTAGAAAATCCACGGGAACCACGGAAATATCGGAAAAGGTACTGAACGTGCACTTTCTGTGCTCTTAGGAAAATTGGCAACTCTTCACTCTCAAAACTGCAAAAGTCGTATTCTAAAGACTCAGGATATTACGTCTTGAAAATTCGAAATTTCAATTATGATAATTCGCATCAGAAGTCAATAAATTCTTTTGATATTTGAGAAATAAGATTTCCCAAAAATATTTTTTCGAATAATTGTTCTTTCTAATGTTTTTTTTTCTAACTGACAATTTTTACCAAAAGATTGTCTTAAAAAATGTTTTCCCCAAAAAATTCAGTCCTAATTTTTTCTCATTCAAATGTTTTTATTCTCAGAAGAATGTCTCAAAAGATTTTTTTCAAAAAATTTAGTTTTAATTTGTTTTTCCCCAAACTCTTGAACAATTCCTGAAAAATTTGATACAATTATTATTTTCTACAAAATTATTCCACAGAGCTACATATGGTCCCAACGATTTTAAGTACATAATAACATAATCATTTTCGACAAAGTTGTGATATTCAGATACAATGTTAAACATCTTCTGATCTTGTCTCAGCCTCATGGAGTCTTTTCCTTTTTTAGCTTGCCCCCTAAAATAAGAAAAAAAAGAATTTAACTGTCAAATTCGAATTTTAGTTCTAATCGTACAAAAAAATTTCTAGGAAAAACTCGTTTTGGGAATTAGAATGTCTGAAAAAAATGATTTCTGGGAAATGTGTTCATTGAAAAAAAATAAAAAGCGTAGGAAAACTTTATTTTTGGAAAAAAAATATTGTAGAAAAAAGATTTCGGGAAAAAATTGTTGGAAAACACATTTGTTTAGAAAAGTGTACACCCACCATAGTGAGTATATTTCTATAATTACAGTATTTCAAGTTCTTCCAATTTAAAATTATCTACTCTACTTTATCTGTTTCACTTCTCGGTATTCCAATCCCACATCCAGATTCAAACCTAAACTTACTTCATTCCAAACATTTTCCTAACAATCCAGAGAAAACATTGTAAACATTGTCTCAATTCCATGCTACTAAGGGAATTGGCAACTATGTATACTCTCTGCCCTCTCTTTGCCATCTCAAGAACCATGGCAGTCTCCTCTTTCGGTTCAAAGCCATGACTTTACAAAGTCATTTGCATCGTCTTCATCGGATTTCCATACAATCGCCTTCGCGATGGAGCCGTTCCAGAAAGTCCATCGCGTTCCAGGGAAGAGCATTTTCATATTTTGTTACTTCCAAATCGCCGCGTCCTCGGTTGCAGCTGTTGCAACCTCCTGTCAGGGCGAGCTTCCATAAAGTTTTTCGAGTGAGAACAGAGCTTCGCAAAAGTGGGCGGAGAGGGGGTTGGGGAGAGGGCGCGGGGGCGAGGGGGTATCTCTTATTCCATTTTCCAAGTGGAGTGATAGAGCTTTCAAATCGTGTACGCGCGAGCGAACCCACTTTTATTCGGTGGGGGATACTGCGAAAGGAAAAGCGGCCTCTTTTACGAGTTCTTCGATAAAGTTTCGGGGGTGCAGAAATGGTGAAAAGAGGAGACAAATCGTTCCTCACTTCCTACGAGTCGCGCAGTTAAGGAGTCTCGATTTCTTCGGGACCCAGCCAAGTTACGAGCGCGGCCCGGCATAAAATAAAAGCCAATCACCCATGTCGCGGGACAAGTATCGACGGGGTGGCCTTTTTTTTCGCGAT
The DNA here is from genome assembly GCA_030522825.1 of Platygaster orseoliae. Classification (NCBI taxonomy): domain Eukaryota; kingdom Metazoa; phylum Arthropoda; class Insecta; order Hymenoptera; family Platygastridae; genus Platygaster; species Platygaster orseoliae. The sequence continues at coordinate 26,429 of JAPYZL010168374.1, forward strand.
TACGTTCGGTCGAAACTCGCGATGGGGCTGTTTTGGGGATGAAGTGATTTGCTTCAATGAGCTGAATGTTCCTGGGGATAGAGTCGTTTCGTGAAGAGGGTTTTGTAACGGTTTTTGGTGTGTTAAATATCTTTTGTTTTTTTTTTATTGAAAATGTCCTCTAAAAAAACTTTTTAAAACGACAAAATACCACTAACAAATTACCAATAAGAAACTGACACGCTTATATTGAATCGAACAACGATCGTTCTCAGTCGCTTTAACAGTCACTTGTTGTTTTAAGAAGATTTTTCACAGGAGAGTTGTTATCATTTTTTTTTTTTTTTTTTTTAGTATTTACAAGTTTGAAAATTTTTTCTGTCTTTTTCTTGGTTTTGTTATTGGATTTTTTTAATCATTCACTCTAGGATTTTGTGTACTTTGAATGTTAGAAAAAATGTAATCTACTATGTTTCAGAATTTTAAGAGATTTCTTGTATTTCTCGCATTTTTTTCAGTATTTTATGTTCTAACATGATGAAATTCGTGGCAATAGTACTTTTGCAGAACACTTACTACACAATTCCTGTGGGTTTCGAATGTAACGTACACTAAAGTGCGACCGAAACTAGCGATTAGCTTTACGTAACGTTTAATTTTGAAGTCGCTAATGCCTCTGCGCTCACTGTAATTCAATTTGATTCAGAACAGCGCGTAACAAGTACGTTTCTGGCATTCGAGCGATGAATTGCGAAGAAACTTTTTCATGTGTCAAAAGTTTCTCATTTTCCTTTTGTCTCTCGTCTCGTTACGATATGAACAAATGAAAAAGGTATGTTTCCCTCTGATATTATATATATATATATATATATATATATATATAATATAAAGAGGTATATTTCATATTCAGAATGAGAATGTTAAATTTTTTAAAAATATTTAGAATATATTTTTAACCCTAGAACGGTACACTGGGGTACAAAAGTACCCCAAGCCATCTTTACAGCCGTGTAAAAACGAGATTTCGGAATTTCCCGACCTGGGACCATAACCATAATTCAATTTAGAGTTCAGAGAAAAAGAAAAAAAAGGTGGTAAAGCCAGTTTTCTTTTGGCCTTCCTGGACGGAGGAGTCAAAGTTGGCGTGGAGTACATATGTACCCCAGTGTACCGTTGCCGTTGGCGTTTCGTGCTGTCAGTGAAAATGTGACTCGTGAGAATATTAGTTTAAATATCAGTTGTTTTACCACGTAAATAACAATTATTACTACGTAATCGTTTTTAATGATTTACTTCACTAATTTAACTCAATTTTCAATAGAACATTTTTTTTCTCATTTATAGTGATCTTTATTTTATCATTTAAAAAATTTGATTCTTTTATTTTATTTACTAATAATATCGTATTCTAATGTATTAGCGATCATAAATAAAATTTTCAAATAATTTTCCAGCTTTTTTCGTGGTATTTTCTAAAATCCGATTTTTTAACTTTCACTTTTCCAAATAAATGCACTTTTTGAAAAAAAACGAAATTCTAAAATATACCGTTTCTAGAGAATTTTTTCAACTTTTAGAACTATTTAATTTTTTCAAATCATTTAAAAATTCGCAAAGTAATCGGAATTTTTATAAAAAAAAGTTAAAACCACGTTTTTTGGAATTTTTTTTTTGTTCAAGTCAACTTATCTATTATATTTTTACAAAATTCCGTACTGCAACTTACACAGCTGTCTTCGCAATTAAAAAACGAAGAAAATGATATATTATTAAGATCATTTTCATACACTTTTACTTGCAAAAATTACAATCAAACGTGTGGAGTACGTTTGTACCCCAGAGTACCGTTCTAAGGTAAAAAAAGTGAGAGTACCATTCTAGGGTTAAAAAGTATTGTATTTTTTGAGAAGAAAATATGTTTATCCCAAATTAAAAAGTAGAATTGAAATAAAAAGGTCAAGTAGGAATAAGTTCCTCATAACTTCGACCAAAAAGACGCATATTTCGTTAGTTTCGTCGAAAACCGTCCAGAACGCAGCGGATTAATTGAAATTAAAAACATCTCTTGCTATAAAATCACAAGTAATCAACTCTATCCAGAGATTTTTTGTAATTATCTATGTTAACTGTTTACTCTACCACTCATTTGTTAAAACAGACATTTTTATAAAAAAATTACAATTGATAAAAATGTAGATCAAACAAATCTGGCTTGACAAGTTTGAACTTTGATGAGTATATAGTTTGTTTCGAAAATAATTCATAACACATGTCTTCATTTTTCACAATATGACTCAATATGATTGTATAAGTTATAATAAATGACGATATTATAAATAATTAAATGAAACTTCAAAAAGGTAGATTGGTGCGGATGCTAAAGTTCATTTTTTGACGGTTGAGCATTTATGGAATATATTTTCGTAAGTTATTCAATTCGTCAAGGTAATAATATGTATGGAGTAAATAAAAAGTGTAACTAAAATCACAAGTCATGGGATAAAAAAATTTTGTCATTTTTTCGATCAAAAAGCTATACATTTCAGTTTTGTCGAAAAATATTCAGAATACACCGGATGAATTGGAATAAAAAAATCTTATTTTATGATACCACCGTTAATATAATCTGTGAAGAAATTTTTTTGTAGCTGTTTCCATGCAATGTTTACTGTACCATTCACTCGTTGAAACACAATTTTCATCAAAAAAAAAAAACCATTGATAAAAAATTCAGATCATAAAAAATGTGGCTTTACATGTTTCAATCTTTGATTCATTTAAAAAATCCACCAGAACACATAACGTAATTTTGTTGACAAGATTATCATATACGATTGTATGAATAATTATTGATGACAGAATAATAGATTATTTATATGAAGCTTGAAAGGTAGAAGTTTTTGGATTTTGTTTATTGTCCCCATTGCAAAAATTGCGTTCAAAGAACGTTAATTAATCTAAAAATTTTCAGGATATTGTGAAATGTAAGTCAACTGACACATTCTAGTAAAATATTTATTCTACCACTCATTTAATAGGCGCCCTCAATCGGTGGAGGCCTTGGGGCCAGGGTCCCGCTTGTGCCGTCTAGATTGCATCTCAGGAAATATATAAAATATTATAAAATACGCAGCGTTCACTGAATTATATGGTCCACCATTTAGACAAATCTCGTTATTTTTATTATTTTTTTTTTGTAATATTTAAATTACCTTCGTTCATTGTTTAATCATCGGCTGTACCGCCATGTGTGTAGAGATTACTCATAAATCTGGAATATAAAAAAAATTATTGTTAGCGAGTTTTGCAAGAGATCCAAAAAAAAAACAAATAACTTTTTTTTCACTTCAGAAATTTTATTTACGATGAGATCAGCGGGCAGGTGACCAATTCATTACCGATAAATAGTCTCGTGACATACAATCGAAATTAAATTGATCTTTAAACTGGTTCCATACTTTGTAGAGTTATGCCAAAATAGTGTGTTCTCGTGTCCTTCATTAAGAACTTACCCAAAAATTTGTTTTCGGGTCGACAGTATTTTTATGTTTTAACTTCAATCCTAAATCACTAGATTCTCTATCAGAAAAAAAGACGAACTCTTCTTCGAAACTAGTTTCTTGTATGTATTTGAAAGTAACCGAAAAATGAATGAATACATCTATTTGTCTCATGCAGTCAAATTTTTTTTTCGATTCACCAACGTCATCGAATCATCAACTATTTAATTACATGACCTTAGACCCAAGCCTCTTGTTTTTACCTTACTCCGTTTCTTACATGTACCATAGACTTTGCAACTACAGGGTGCGCCACCAAAATCCGGACAAATTCAACAAAAAATTCATTACAAATATTTGTCATGAATAAATTTATTTAAAAAAAAACCTTTT
>JAPYZL010168385.1:0-15142 GCA_030522825.1 Platygaster orseoliae
CTTAATTTAGGTTGTGGCCCACAATTCCCCAACAATTTTTACAATCTCAAAAACATTAACTTTTTATTATCCACCAAAATTTTGTGAAAAAAAAAAATTAAAAACAAAAAACAAAAAACTGCAGTAACCTTTTCATATGCAGAATAGAATACTTTTTTAATATTTGAAAAATTTTTTATTTTTGTTCAAGATATCTGGAAAAATAAAAACGTGGCCCACAATTCCCCACTCTCCCCTACCTACAACGTTAAATATTTTAATTTAGGATTTTCGTATTCTCCAAAACTATAAAGAATAACTCATGTTTTGGGACTCAGATTTTCGAAAAATTGTTCTCTAACGTAAGATTGCCATTTTACCTCTAAAATAAAAAATTCATATTTTCAAGTTTTTTCTGCAAATTCGCAATATTTATGAAAATTGCAATATTCCTGAAAAACATTGAATCTTAAGTTTGCAAACATTAAAGTAAATTTATTTTGTATTTTTTATTTTTCGAATTTCACTAGTCAAAAGCATTTATTTTCGATATTTTCGATTTTTTAAATTTCTCTAAAATAAGTAATGTAACGAAATTTTGAGTATTTTACTATCTAAATATAACTAAGATTGTAGGTATTTTTTTCCATTCCTGGATTGTTTTATTTTTCAAATAAAATTTTGCTTTGATTTGGGATTTTTGTATTCTTGAAATTCATAAAAAATTACTCAGTGTTTGAAATCTCAATTTTTGAAAAACTATAGTGCAAACTGTTTCAAATTTTCTCTACCAATGCGCAATATTTCTGAAAATCGCGATATTTTTGAAAAAAAACATTGAATCTCAAGTATTGCAAAATAAAAGTGAATTTTGTTTTCCTTTAATATTTTTCAAATTTCACTCGTCAAAATATCTAAAAAATAACTCAAATTGTGGATACTTTTCTCCCATTCTTGGATAATTTTATTTTTCAAATCAAATTTTAACTCAACCTGGAATTTTCGTATTCTCCGAATTCATAACACGCAAAAATAATTCGTTTTTTCCAAAATTCAACAAAGATTTTACAACTCAAAAACCTACAGATAATTTTTTAAATACGTCATAAAAAAATTCAATTCAACACAGCAATTAGCATCAACTTAATAAAAAGATTCATTCCACTTCGTGGAAAATTCAAACATTAATGACTATAAAAACCCAGGAGAAAAAAAAATCGCAACTCGATCAGCGAATGACGCAAAAGACGGAATTCGTTCTACTCCGTTTCGAACATTTTGTAGGTCGAAAAACGAAAGCCGCTTTCCAAGCAAATACAATTTAATCTAATCGCGTTTCGTTTATTGTTCAACTATAATAATTTTCATGTTTCGAGCAGCACATTCCAATCTCCCCTTCACCCCTCCCCCCACCACTCCTACCCCCCCCCATAATTTTCCGTTTTTTCTGTTTTTTTTTTTTTTTTTTCCCTCCTCTTCGTTCCCACCAACAAAATTGCCTACGCGAAAGTACAACCAGTGCCGGATTTCTATCAAGTGACGCCCACGCGCAGAGCCTCTATCACCTCCCCCCTTTATTGACTGTTATAACAAAAATAAATACGATACGGTTTACTGAATAGGAATTTTTTTCTAAATGCGGATTTTGGTATTTGTAGAATTTGAGGGTTTCTTTCGATATTTTTATCGATTTTTTTTTCAGGTTTTTTAGGATTTTATGCTCTAGGAATCAAAGTTCTAAAAAATTTATAAACTTTTATCGATTTTAAAGAAAATTATAATTTCACAAATTACAAGAATTTCATTGATTTCTATAATTTTCGTATCGTAAGTAATTTGTCATATTTTTAGTATTCTCTGGTATATTTATAGATTTTTAGTTTTTCTTGAAATTCATCTATGAATTTTATTTGATGTTTTGAAATAAAAATATAGTGAATAATTGATATTAATATATTTTTATATAATTATAATTATATATAATTATTAAAATAATATTAAATTATTTTAATATAAAAATATAATAACAAAAATAAAGAAAAATTTATTTAGTACAAAGAATTTGATGCTTCAGTATTTAAAATTTCAATGATTTCGAGTATTTTCGTTTTTTTTTTCTTACTTCCTAAAATTTTTTGGTATTTTTATGGATTTCTATGCACATTTTTGAAATTCTATATTGATTATAACTCAAGATTTTTCAAATTTTCAAGAAAATTGTATCAACAGAGTTTTTGATTAATGATAGGTTTCGAGTTTTGGTCGAATTTTTTAAATAATTGTAGAATTTTTAAGGATTCTTTAGTATTTTTATAGATGCTGAGTTTTTTTGTAGATTTCTATTCATAAGTTAGACTTTAAATATAATATATTAATTTTTAATAATTCCAAAGATTTCTATAAACATTTCTGCTATAAAGTTTTAAATTTTCATTGATATCAGGAAAAAATTTGAAAATTTTGATAGGTTTTAAGGAAAATTATAATTTCACAAATTTCAAGAGTTTCATTGACTTTTATAAAATTTTCGTTTAGAATGTCATTTTTAAAATTTTATAGTATTGTCTAGTATATTTATAGATTTTTAGTTTTTCTGTGGAATCGATCTATAAATTTCTAGAACTTGATGTTTGAGTATTTAAAATTTTGAGGATTTTGTATGTATTTTAATCGATTTTCAAGTAAACTGTATTTTTCTCAAACGAATTTCGAGTATTTTCTTTTTGTTTTTCTTACTTTCTAAGAATTTTTACAACACGAACGAATTTTTCGTTATTTTTATGGATTTGTATATACATTTTTGGAATCATAAATAGTTGAAGACTCAAGATTTTTGAAATTTTCAAAAATTATGTATACAGAGTTTTTGATTATCAATAGTTTCTAGTTTTGCTCAAATTTATATAATAATTATTGTAAAATTTTTAAAAAATCTTTAGTATTTTTATAGATGTTCAGTTTTCTTGTATATTTCTATAATATATTATTTAGAATTTAAGTATATAATATATATTTTATTAATTTTTCAATAATTTCATAGATAGTATCTAGAAAAATATCTGCTATAAAATTTTGATTTTTTATTGATTTCTAGAATTTTTTTTTTTTTTTTATTCGTAAGATTTTGCCACATTTTATAGTATTTTTTATAGATTTTCGGTGTTATTGTAAATTTGTAGATACGATTTTTTGAATTTCATGCTCTGGAATTCAAAGTTTTATAGATCATAGGTATTTTTTATATCTGTATAATAATAGTATTGATGATAGATTTCTAGTTTTTCTCGCATTTTTTTAATGTTTACAGAATTTTTTAAGATTCTCTTTTATTTTTACAGTTTGCTGAGAAAATTTCACTAATATATATTTTTCATTTTTCACACATTTCTTGTATTTTTCACACATTTCTATGTATTTTCATTATGTTTCACACATTTCTTGTATTTTCATTTTTTTTTTTTCAGTATTTGTATAAGATTTCATTGCAGTTTTCTATAGATTTTTTAGAGTTACTAATATACACTTTTTCGAATGTTGATACTTTAGAATTCCAAATTATCTACATCTTAGGTATTTGTTTAAATTTTCCAGAAAACATTTCTTTCACAAATTCTATGATATTTAGTGTTTCTTCAGTGTTTATTGTGATTTTATATTTCTAGAATTCTTGTTGAAACAATTTTTCAAAATTTTATTTTCTACCCTACCACAGTCAAACATTATAATTTAAATTCTAAAAGAAAAAATTTTTCTTAAATCAAGATTATTTTCATTTTTCAGTTATTAAAATTCAGAATTCAGAATTTTCTTTTACATTTTTTTTAGCATTGAACAATAATTTTTTTAAATTATGAAATAATAATAATAAAAATGAAATAAAAATGAATATGAAAAAAAATATAATATAAAATATAATATAAAATATAATGAAAACAAAAATGAAAAAATGAAAAATGAAATAAAAATTTTTTGCATTGAACAATAATTTTTTTAAATTTTGAAATAATAATAATAAGAATGATATAATAATAGTAATATTATATTTAATATATTTAATGATTTTCAAATAAAATTCAATACAATTCCATTGTATATATTTTTGTGAGAAATATTTCAATTTTTTAATTTTAAAATATAAAATTTACATTTATTTATTACATTGAATATTAAATAATTTAATCAAAAATATGTAATAATATTATTATATTATATTCAATATATTCAATAACTTTCAATTAAAATTCACTAAAATTCCATTTTATATATTTTTTTCAGAAACATTTCAATTTTTTAATTTTTTAATTTAATTTTTACATTCATTTATTACATACAATATTAAATAATTCCATGAAAAATATGTGATAATAATATTCGTATGTTTATTATTAATAATAATAATAATAAAATAATAATATATAAATAATTTCTTCACATGTTTGGATAGGTTCGAATCCCCAAACCTCCCCCCCCCCAGCCTTTTCACTTCTCAGCAATAAAAAAAATCTGACGCGTTCTCTCAATTTCCCTGATACCTCGAAAATTTCCTTCCTTATAATATCAAAGACAAGGCATCGATATTGTAAAACGGAATTTTCGAAGCCGCGCAAAGAACCGAGTCGACTCCGTTTCGCTCGGCGGGTTTTCGTTCGTTCCGCTCAATTATCGCGTTGATGAAATCTACGCTTTTCAAGTGCCCCGAGCGAGAATTCGCATCCGCGAAACCTTGGAGGGGAAGGGGGCAAAACAGGAGGATGGAGGGGGGGGGAGGGGAAGGGGGGTTTCGATCGGGACTCACGGTAATCGCCGCGCGAAAATTTTACGAAGAGATAATACCCGGGCCCCGCGTTTGTAATTAAGTTCAAAGCGTTTTATTGAACTCTCGCGATCTATAAATCAGCGCCGACTTCGCTCGCGTTTTCTCAGCGAAATATAAAAGCCACGCGCGAAACTTGCGCAATTGTCCGATAGATATTGGCTCTCTTTGGGTATATAACCTGCGGTGCAGGATTTGCGGCAACGCGAGCAACTGACCGTGCTCGCGAATTTTGTGTAATTCATCGAATTTGGAGATTTCGAGTATGAACTCTCTCACATGAAAAGAAACATTTGTTTCCAGCAACCATTCATTTAGTAAAATATGAACCAACCAAATTTTTAGGCATGCCAACTAAAGTTTTGGTTATAAGAACCAAAGTTTTCATTATGGCTACCAATATAAAATTTTCATAATGAAAACTGTAGCTGAAATGAACAAAACTTTGGTTGTCACATCCAAAAGTTTGGTTACTTTTTTGATTATTTACATAGTCACTTTTTATTTATTTATTTACTTTTTTTTTGGAAATAATACAATTTATTCACAAATTTTACTGCACTTTCAGTTTTTTGGCGAAATTTCGATTTCCAAACTCTATTCCAACTATCGAATTTCGAAAATTGGTACTTTTTTAAGTATTATCAAACTTGAATTCTCAAAAAAATGAAAAATTTTGATATTATGATAGCCTTATTTAAGATTCTGCATCTTTTAAAATAATTATTAATTATGTTTGTACAACTGAAAAGTTTCTTTACACATTAAAAAACTTTGACTTGGTTCGTTATCTTAAAATAGTGCAACTGTAAATATCCATTTTATGCAATTAAAAAGTTTCTTGAAAAATTGATCGAGTTCTGCAAATTTTATCTTATCATGTCTCGATTCAGTTGCGCTCTGAAACGTTAATTATAAGAATCAAGCAATAAAGATGTTATTGTTGAAGAACGATAGATAAAAAAATTTTCAGAAATCTTTAAGGGGATCCAAGCGCCACCGGCTTTTTAGCGAGTGCGAGAGAGATGGGTAGAATGGGAGCCACGCCAGAGCGAGAGAGAAGCACGAGCCCAGAGCTCGGATCCCCTTAAGTCGCGGTTTATTCAGGATTTGCGTCAAGGGCAACGTGGGCAACTGACCATGCACGCGAATTTGGTGACATGAAATTAATCGAATTTGGAGATTTCGAGTTTTAAAAAAAAATGCTGAATCATCGTTTTGAATAACTTGATTTCTTATTTTGAGCATGGATTGTAAAAATTTAAATTACTAAGATTGGAACTTGTTATTAAATTTATTTTACTTGAAATAAGTAAAAAATATATTTGTTGTTGTCAAAGTTTTTACTAATTAGTAAAAAATTTATTGATCAAGGGATTCTGATTTTTTAAATTTTGATTTGAAAATTTCCCAAGCTTGCTAGACAGATAACAAAATAAATGAATTCGGAATTCGTAAATGTCAACCCTTTCGAACTTTGTCAAATTCTAGAATTTTTCAGTTCAAAATCTGTGCTGAGCGATTTTAGAATATGGAAACTCTAGATTGTAATTTTTGAATTTTTATTTGCACCAATAACATGAATAACCTCAAAATTCCTTTTTCAAGTAAAATGATGATTAATGATAATAATGAAATAATAAAAAAATTGAAAAATTTTTATTCAATTTTATAAAAAAAAAATGAATGAGAAATATTAGAAATCTATTATCACTCAAGAACTATGTAGTTGTGTAAAAATTTCAAAAATCTTGAATCTCATAGGATGTAATTCTCAAAATCAATATTGAAATCTTTGAAGACACAAGAAAATTTTCTGAGTTTTATATAAATACTAAAGAATAACAAAACAAAAAATACTGTAAATCTGTAAAATAGCTACTTTTTATTCAAAATTCACTTTTAATTTTACTTAAAATATTTGAATACACTAGGAAATTCTTTGAATTTAATACATATCAAAATATAGGATATCTGTATTATAGATACTTTTTATTAAAAATTCAATTTAAATACTTAAAATCTTAAAAATTTTTAATACTCTATAATCAATATAGAAATCTTTGACAATACATACTAGAAAATTCTCTGAATTTTATAAATACTAAAAAAAAATACTTGAAATCTGTATAAAAGTTACTTTTTATTCAAAATTTAATTCAAATACTTTAAATCTTTGAAATTTTGAATACTATTGCATGAAAATAGAAATCATTAAAAATACTAGGAAATTCTCTGAATTTAATAAAAAATACTGAAAAATAGGAAAACAAAAAAATACTTGAAATCTATATAATAGCTACTTTTTATTGAATATTCAATTTAAATACTTGAAACCTTTAAAATATTTTTAAAAATATAGCATAAAAATAGATATCATTGAAATTACTAAGAAATTCTATTAATTTTATTGATATTTAAAAAGTAGGAAAATATAAAATACTGGAAATCTGTATAATAGCTACTTTTTATTGAAAAAAAATTCAATTTAAATACCTAAAATCTTCAAAATATTTTCAATACTATAGCATGAAAATAGAAATCATTGAAATGACTAAGAAATTCTATTAATTTTATTGATATTTAAAAAATAGGAAAACAAAATATTGGAAATCTGTATAATAGCTTCTTTTTATTGAAAATTCGATTTAAATACTTAAAACCTTGGAAATTTTGGGTACTATAGCATGAAAATAAAAATCTTTGAAAATACTAGAAATTTCTCTGAATTTTATAAATACTAAACAAATAAGCAAACAATAAATACTGTAAATCTGTATAATATCTACTTTTTTTTTGAAAACTTAATTCAAATACTTAAAATCTTTAAAATTTGCAATACTATATCATCAATATAGAAATCTTTGAAAATACTAGAAAATTCTCTGAATTTTATAAATACCAAAAAAATAGGGAAACGAAAAATACTTAAAATCTGTATAAAAGTTACTTTTTATTGTAAATTTAATGTGAATACTCGAAATCTTCAAAATATTTTCAATACTATAGCATGAAAATAGAAATCATTGAAATTGAAAATACTAGAATATTCTCTGAATTTTAGAAATACAAAAAAATAGGAAAACAAAAAATACTGGAAATCTATATATTACCTACTTCACTGAAAATTCAATTTAAATACCTAAAATCTTTGAAATTTTCAATAATATAGCATCAATATAGAAATCTTTGAAAATTCTAGAAAATTCTCTGAATTTTATGAATACCAAAAAATAGGTAAGCAAAAAAATGTGGAAATCTGTACAAAAGTTACTTTTTTTTGAAAATTCAATTTAAATACTTGAAATCTTCAAAATATTTTCAATAATATAGCATGAAAATAGAAATCATTGAAAATACTAGGAAATTCTCTGAATTTTATTTATACTAAAAAATAGGAAAATACAAAATACTGAAAGTCTTAATAATAGCTACATTTATTGAAAAATTCAATTTAAATATTTAAAATCCTTGAAAAATTCAATACTAAATCATCAAATTCTAGAAATTCATGAAAATACCAGAAAGTATTCCAAAATTTTATGAATAACATACACTACGAAAATTCCGAAAATCTATAAAATATTTAAAATCTGTGCTATTGAAATTTTATTATAAATTCATGAAAATATTTGAATTTTCAAAACTATGACCCCTAAAAAAATACTCAAAATCTAAAAAAAATGGTAAATTTATTAATTTATTCCCTAGACCTTGTAGTGGTCCTAAGTGTAAAGAAATAAACCCCTCGCTTCGCTCGTACCGAAAAACTTCATACGCCTCCCTCACGTGTAAAACTAAAGTAATTTTCATTTAAACTTGTAGGCATCTTCCATAAACCTTCCATTGGCAAACAGTAAAAATAATAACAATCGCAAATCAAAGTAACAACTAAAATTTTTCTCGTAAATCCATAAAAATATTGAAATTTTTCAGAACTTTGACCCCCAACAAAATACTAAAAATCTTTTTAAAAAAAATGATAATTTTTTTAATTTACTCCCATGACCTTGTAGTAGTCCTAACCCTCACGGTTCGTAAGCTTGCAGATTTTCAAAGCTCTCAATGTATGGACTAAGGAAACCTTACTGAAACTTTCACGTAAAAGCTTTCTGAATTCGTTCTTATGCAAGGTTGCTACAACGTTTCAATTGAACTGTTTCATCCGAAACCTACGAGCGACGTTACCGAAAGGTTATTTCCTTATTTCTGAATGGTTATTGCAACATTTCAATTGATATATTAATAATAAACATATATAACGTAATAACGTGCGATTAATAATAAAGAAATTTATAAGTTTATAATTGCAGTGAAAATTTTATTGTAAATGGCCCCTTATCATATTACTGAACGCTTGTCATGAAATTTTTATCTATACTATTAAGTGTATAGAAATAAACCCTCGCTTCGCTCGTACCGAAAAACTTCATACGCCTCCCTCACGTGTAAAACCAAAGTAATTTTCATTTAAACTCGTAGGCATCTTCCATAAACCTTCCACTGGCAAACAGTAAAAATAATTACAATCGCAAATCAAAGTGGCAACTAAAAAAAAAAAATTGACCGAGCGGAGAGGAAGACAATTTTCGCCAAGTTCGCGAGGGAAAGAAAGAGCGAGCGAGAGAGTGCCAAGTGAGCTAACACGATTCCCAAGGGCGGTAATCGAGTTCCCGGGACCACCCTGCAAATCCTTTTTGCACGTCCAACTTCGACTAATGTAACTCCCACGTTATTCTAGTCAAAACACGTAAAATTTCATTAAGCATTAATTACTTTTCCAATGCGAGAACGGGGATCGCGTGACGCACGCAATTTTTACCTTTGAAATGATTAATGGAAGATTCGTTCTTTCGCATTTTTTTGCATCTTATTTTAATGGGAAAACGGAGCGTCTGGATTGTGAAAAGGAAGTTCTTTAACTATCCCTGCTTTTTTTTCATTAAGATGTTTGTACGTTTCACTAAGGGTTTATCGTTACATTGATGTAATTTCGTGCTGAAATACGCGCACTAAAACACTGACTAACAACATAATTATTAACCACGCATGAGTCGTTTCATACCATATTTATAATTGAGAAATAAGATCATCTCGAGAATGATGTATTGTGATTTATATTACGTACTATAACGTGCACTCTGTTATTGCGTGTCACGGACTATGACAAGAATTACAAATGGCCGCCACAATTCGTTTTTTAGGTTAGGTTTTTCGGCGATCGATAGGTTAGGTTTTTGTCTTTCCTTATTTTTTAAGAAAATATCCTTGTTCACTTTTTTAAAACAATTTTCCGAACTGTATAGCTTTCATAGCTTCATTTCTTCAAGTTAATCGAAAAGTCCGGTCGGAATTTCTTGTCGAGCAACACGTGACTAAAAATTCGGACCTATTCTTTTCCCGAAAAATAAAGTTATTCATTTGAAATTTTCAATAAAATTTCACTTTTCTTGAATAAATAATATAAATAATATAAATAAATAAATATAAATTACACATTCCATTTTTCACGTGTTCAAATTTGCATTCCAGAGCGAAATTCCGAAAACGGAAGACTCGGTTTTGCTCGGGCCGACCCGTTTTCTTCTTTATTTTTCTTTCCATCTCACGCGTTATCAGCTTAAACCGTGACGATCAATAAATTCCCGATTGCCTTACGCGAGAGGGAAAGAGAACAGGAGGCCTTATGCCGTTTTTGTGAGAGTTTTTCGCGCGCCGGATGTAAACAGTTGTCGGGGGAATTTCACCGGTCGCTCGGGCGTGAAAGCGTCGCGTCGTGAGGACTTCGATTCGCGGCGAATGATCTTTGATTTTCGCGATTGCGCAGGAAAAAGGAAGCGATAATTGTCGCGATTTCGTTCGAATTTCCACGAAAAACGTTTCACGGACTCATATTTTCTTTGAAATATACTATCTCAGTTTGAATTAATGAAATTTTTGCTAATTCAATTAGTAGGTTTTTCCAAGGAGTGGGGATAGAAATTACGAACCAAAATTTAGCGAAATTTTCTCCGTATTTTTTTAAGTCGAAAAGTACGTAACTCAAAATCAAAAAAGATATTCGAGTTGAAAAATCAGATTCGTCAAATTTTTGCCTTAAACTTTTAAACTGTTATATCTTTTTTGATTTTAAGTTTTGTGAAAAAAGATAAAGGAAAAATTGTCTTAGAATTTAATAAGGAACCAATTTACTATATTTCATCTCGATTTCCAATGCTACATTTTTTAGTAAAAAGTACTAGATGTTTCTTTCAGTGGACAGTCCATTATCCCGACAACCTTTTCCTCGACAGACTTTGATCCCGACAAAAATCTATTATTTACAATTCTTTTTTTTTTCAATTTGCGACTCCGGAATTGCAAAAAAAAAATTTTCTTGTTATTTTTCATGACTTTCTAAGGTCATGAAATTATCGAGTCAGCAAAAAAGGTTTCATGTCAATATTTGTTCGGATCACGTCAATTTTCAAAGCTGTGTGATATTATACATTTTTTGCAACGAGTAAATTGTTGAAAAATTCTCAGAAATTGAAATAAATTCTAATTTGAAAACTTTGCAATCCTCAAAACGTGGCATTTGGCTTCAGATTGAATCTTCATTTATTAGATTTTAAAAATTTTGCAAATTTCGAAATTTATCTGTTCTGTAGAGCAAAAAAATCATATGTTGATATTTTTTCAATTTATAATATGATTATTATAAATTATCAATAAATTTTGAAAAGTCTGAAAAGTTTTAGGGAGTTTGTGTTGTTTTTGAAATTTTGAAAATTATGAATGAACGATAAAAAAATTATTGAAAGTATTCTCAATAACTCTATAAAATTAGTAAAATTCCAGTAAATACTCATAAATATTGTGGACTGTTATTCTATTTCTCCAAAATTTGCATAATAATGTACTCTCCATTTTTAAATTAAAATTTGAAAAACTTGAGAAACAATAAAAAATAAATTAAAAGTGAGTAGAGTAAACTTTCCTAATATTTCGAAAGTTTCAAAGAGTTTGTAGTATGCCTCAGATTCCGAAAAATATATTCAAAATTCGAAAACGTTGAAAATTATAAAAATATGTAATAACTCTATAAAATAAGTGAATTTCGTAGAATTCTGACAATTTTTTGTGAAACTTCAGAAACAGTGTAATATTTCACAAATTTCTTCAAATTCAAAAACATTTTATCAAATAGAAATGAATTTTTTGAAATTCAATAAAAATTACAGAATAATTTTGCAAATGAATATTTCGTAAAAACTTTTTTTACGACTGCAGTTCTTTGTGTTTATTACAGTAAAAATACATGTAAAAATAATTTATTAACTGTATAAAAATCGAAAATTCGCCTAAAACTGGATTGTTGTTATTTGAATGAAAGTAACGAATTTTAAAATAATAGTTTGTTGAGAAAAATTCATTCTTCCAAGTTTTTTTGCAATACAACGTTATTCACAAAAAAGTAAGGAAAAACTAATTTAAAATCGACAAAACGCAATTATTTTCAAAAGATGCAATTTTACGTTGAAAATTTACAAAATGATACATCCAACTGATGTTCAAAGGATTTAATTGAATGTAATTTTGTAAAATTAATGAAAACTGCGAATTTTTAATTACTTTCCTTCCCCCCCCCCCTCCCCCCTGCAGATCCGCTATTGATTGCCATAAGTATATATTTTTGTTTCGGAAAATAACACGATGCTACGATTGAAATGTACGCTTCGGAGCATTTCCAATGATATCGATTTCGAATTCAATATTTTATTGTAATTGTGAAATTGTTTTGCGAGTGCAATAAAACGATATCTTTGATTTCCTCGACCCCGCATTTTTTTAATTAACCTTCGAGCGCTGTGGGTTCTAATTTTCCGGCGCCCGAAAATTAATTTGTTTGATTTTTTATCAGACCAGTAAATTAATACGAACTCATAGAGATTCTCGTGGATTATTTTCTCTGTAATTTTTTCACAAATGAAAATCAAGTCAGTTTGAAATTATTGAATTTGGCACTTGATTTTTGTCTTCAATTCCATATTAAAACATGATTTCTGCACTGTTTTTCCAACAAAATATGAAATCGGGTTTTATGAATTTCAAAATTTTGAAATTGGGGAAAAAAGAAAGTTGTTATTAGAAGCAGTTTTACTTCAAATAAAATGAACAGAATGTCTATAAATTAAAAGGTTCAATATTTCCATAATTTTTATTTTTATAAAAGAAAACAATAAATTATAAATTTTTTTTAGTTTTGACCACTGGCAATGTTGATATTTTAGGACATTTTTAAAAAATCTGCTTTGTCTAATCCAAATTTCAAAAAAAGACTATAAAGTTATGATCTAGAAAAACCGAGAAACCTGCTTTTAAAAAACATTGTGAGAATTTTTCAGAAAATCGTCATTGTTTTCACTTTCATTTCTGGAAAATTGGAAAAAAATTAATTTCTAATAAATTTGTTTGGTAATTAAAGGATGGCAATATTTTTTCAGCAAAAAATTCGACGTTTTGAAAAAAAGCACCGGCTGGTTGTTGACCTTTTATAAGGGTACACGATTCGGTGGCCTCGGCTCCATGTGGGCAATGAGTCATATCCCGAGTGGGGAAAAAAATTCGTAAAAAGAACGCGGTCACGTGTACCGCTCACATGTTTTTTGCTAAGTGAAAAAATAAAACATCTAAAAAATTATAGGGTGTTCACGTGCATTTTGAAAAACAAAGGAATGAATAAATGAACTTGGATATTGAAAGTACATTTAAATTTTTGATACATTTCAAGTTTAAAAAAAATAGTTATAAACGCAGTCCACAAATTTCATTAATATTTTTTTAAGTACTATAGAATAGTATATAGTATTACTACTATTACTATTATATAATAGTAATATAGTATGGTATGATATTATGATATTCTATATCTATTTATATATTTTCCATTAGAATAACAATTATTTTCAATAAATGATATTATTTATAATAAAATGAAACATATATTAATTTAGGTTGAATTGATTTCGTTATTGCGACAAACTCTTATAATATTTATAAAAAATATAATATTTTATAATACTATGAACTTTGCTGTAATTCTTCAAAAATCGTCAAATTTTCGGTGAATTGAATTTTAATCCCGAATAACTTTTCAATTAGTAGACTTGATGAATAATAAGAAAAAACATTTTTTGTAGTGCATTGAATTCTCAATATTCAAAAAAATGTACTATCGAATTGTTAAAAATTACAGAGAAATTATAAAATTAAATATTGAAAATTACGAAGAAATGATCAAACTTACTACTCAATTCAAATAAATTAAGAGGGAATAGTAAGAATTCATCCATATTTAATTTTCGATACCATTTTTTAGACGTTGACAAAATTTACGAAGTTGAAAAATCACACGAGAATTTTTTTCTGAGATTTCAATTATTGATTTATAATTTTAATCAGAATTTTTGAGTTTAGAATTCAAATTTTAGAATTTGAATCAGAATTTTTGAACTCTTGAATTTTTTTCACTGATCTCAGTGAATTCTTCAATTCATTATTCAAATTTAAGAATATGAACCAGAATTTTCAGAATTCAGTGAAGTTTGACAGTGAATTATTTCAATTTATTTTTTCTTTCAGTGAATTCTTGAATTTTTTCAGTGAATTTCCGAATTTATAATTTGAATCAGAATTTTTGAATCTAGAATTGAAATTTTAGAATTTAATTCAGAATTTTTGAAAGTGGGGTTTCAATTTCAGAATGTAATTAAGAGTTTTTGAATCTAGAATTCAAGTTTCCGAATTTGAATAAGTGTTGAATTTATAATTAAAATTTCAGAATTTAAATAAAAATTGTTGAACTCAGAATTCAAACTTTAGAATTTGAATCGGAATTTCTTTATTTAGAATTCAAATTTCAGAATTTGAACCAGAATTCTTAGAATTTTAAAATTCTTGAATTTATAATACAAATTCAAGAATATGAATCAGAATTTTCAGAATTCAGTGAAGTTTGACAGTGAATTCTTTCAATTTGTTCTTTCTTTCAGTGAATTCTATAATTTTTTCAGTGAATTTCCGAATTTATAATTTGAATCAGAATTTTTGAATCTAGAATTGAAATATCAGAATGTAATTGAGCGTCCGGATGCAATAACAGCCTGAACGCGCGAAAACGCGGATAAGTATTGTCCAGTCTCCAAACTAAAGCGAAAAAAATTTTGTTCAAAAAAATGAAAACAAAAAATACCGTTTTCTTCAGCTTGAAAAATTGCATCTTTTTTTCAATAAAAGTTTTTTTTGCTGACCATTCGTTTATCTGCTATAAAATAAATAATAGGTTTTTCCATATTTTTGAAAATCAAT
>JAPYZL010168402.1:0-12895 GCA_030522825.1 Platygaster orseoliae
TAAGACTGTTCCTTAAAAAATGTGAGATATGACACCATTTTTCTTTTAATATTATAAGAGTAATATCGAAAAAAAAGTTTTTTATGCGATTCCTCGTTCTCGAAATATTGACCATATTCCCATTGTAAGAATTTTATTATCTGACTTACGATGTATCATTCATTACATAATTGAAGTCAAATCGTGTATCAGCCTGAGAATCAGAAAATAACGTTACTTTTTACATCACTCAAACATTGCACATTCATTACTCCAAAACTGATATATTTGTGCTAAAATTTTTTACGATAAAGCTCGAGTTTATGCATCCATGATTAATCATTGAGAGGTATGTAGAAGATAAGCTGATTGCTCAATGATGTTGATTTGATTCATCAATGTGTGCAACATGACAAAGCACACTTGTGATTTATCCAAAAACGTAGGATTTTTCCGATGCATCTTTGACAAATCATGTTTTAATTACTGTCAATAATGATGCAGCATTGAAAGGAAAAGCTCGAAATTTTCTATACTCAAGTACCTCAAGAATGGCTTTTATTTTAAAAACAGCTGTTTTTCCAAGTAAGCACTACAACAAGAAATATCTGTAAAAACCCGAACATTTCCATATTTTTCTTACTCAACATTATTGTTTTTCTCACCGTTAATCCTCAGTTATATCGCAAGAAAAAATTATCATAAGAAAAAATTGTCGAAATGATAAGTAAACTTTGAAAAAAAAAAAGAAAAAACTACACTGTTGTGAATAACTTATGGAAAATAACCAAGCTATTTCATTACATCATTTTTCATAAACTTATTGCTTTATTGTCGAAGAGTCAAGATTTTGAACTCATAAGATTTACATCGAAAAAGAAATAAATAGTATGAAATCCTGTTTTTCTGAAACTTCAAGTATTTCATAATCATAATCCTTCCACTTGTTGAAAATCCCAATATCTCTCAAGAAAGGAAACGTGAATTAAAGAAATAAGCGAAATGAGAAATATCGTTTTAAAATCCATGTGTATATTTGTTTATCTCCAACGTAATCACAAGCTCGCAATTACTTCTGTTTGTCAAAATTCATAAGCGAAACGTCCCATTTCATTCAAACGTGTCAAACGCATGCCTTAAACACTAGACAACTATAAATTTGAACATAGAATATTATTTTTAATTACAATATTACGTCGCGCGCGCTCGGGAGTCTCCGTTTCATTTGTTTATAGAAAAACCCTCGTGAGTCTTAACGCAGAAACATTGTCAAAGTCGACATTTTCCGTGGGAAAACGAACGTGTCTGTACAATATAATCATTGTATCGGGCAGTATTTTAAAAAAGCCTAAAACCTACGAAATGAACCATGTTTCATTTTTCAATTCGTTTCCTAATCGATTTTCCAGAATCACTCCGAACGTCGTGCGTTTCATGAAACACGGTTCCCAACAAAAAATGGAAAAAGGCTTGAAAACTACAAAATACGCTTCGTAATACTAACAGGAAAAACTTGGATAGAAATGCGTTTTCGTAAAAATTGAGCTACGGCTGGATTTGGTATTAACGAGAAAATTTGTTTTATTTGCATTATTACGGATATGTTACGCGGAAACGTTAAATAAACTGAAAGCGTCGCGTTCGAGAAAACATTTTTTCTCCGTACGCGCACCTTCGGCAGTCGACTATTTTCGTCACGTAAAAAATAGTTTTCTTTCATTGCTTTTCAAGTACTTTTCTGCTCTGCACTTTACCCCTACAACAAAAATAAAATCGCGCACCAATGTTCGTTTGTTTTATATTCCTACTTCTGACGTTCTAGCTCTCAATCGCAAAGATTCGACATTACCAGTTTCACTGCTTTTTTCCCGAAAGTTATTTATTTACAAGAATTTTGAAGTTAAACAAGGATTCCACGTTCGGTGATTTATTGTTAAATGAAATGGAATTCAAAAATGAAACGTAATGAATCGCAGAAAAACTTGATAATGTAAATTCTCTGTCCTTTGTGCCAAAACATCCCAACTTCTTACTCCAAGGCACGTAATTCAGGAATCTATAAAAAAAAACTATTGCAAAAAAAAGGGGGTAGAAAAATTGGGATTCGTCTTATCGGTAATACTTTTTATAAAAATTAAGCGCTTTTGTTAATTTCGTGGTTGAAAAAGGTAGGGTGTATACCTTATTTCTCTTAACAAAAAAAATCTAGAAAAAGCAACAAGTCACATTAAAGATGACTAGAAAGTATAGACATTAAGTGAACATATTTCCTGAAACACAACACACATCATTAGTCTCAGAAATTTAAGTAAATATTTGTTTCCACGATTCTACCTCTAGTTACGTACTAATTTTCGATCTTGATCGTTTTATTTATAGATTTGAAATTTCTGGATTCAATGCCACGTTTGAGAATTAAGTCAACAATATAAAGAAAAAAAAATTGAACGTTTAACTACGAGGCGATAAAAAATGACGGCGATCGGATCAAAACTTGTTAAATATACATAACTTTCGTGCCAAAAGAAGCAAAAATCTTGAGTCACAAATGTCGTGACTTGTGACCGTTTGAAATAAGTTATCGATATTTTTATTTTATACTTTTATCCTAAAGGTCGAAATCGTCTGTAACGACGAAAAAACGGTTTATTGCGGGTTGTTGTATTTATACTTGAATTTTATTTGTATACAAATTTTTGAGGATCAAAATAAAAAGCGTGAAATCGCATTTTTCATGTCAATTTTCTTTTTTTGGGGTGCCTACTGTATTTCGTAATTAATTTATAATTAATTTTTATTGCAGTTTTCGTTGGTTTAAAAAAATTGATGTTTCACGTAATTCCACAAAATAAATTTTTTTTATATTTAACAAAAGAAATACTATTTATGAATACTTAAAATTTTAGAATCAGATTTTTTGATTTTTGCATTAGATGACGAGTTTTCGTTAAAAACAATGTATTCCCTGCTTTTTAAAAAAGTAAAAATACTTTTGAATATAATTTTATTCTTAATTTACAATACAAAAAAAAATTTATACATTTCTGATCTCGTTTCAACTAAGTAAAGTTGTTTTTTTTTTCGAAAATACTTTGAGTGACAAATGAAAAAATTAAATAATCAATGAAGTTTTTTTAAACGATATTCTTATTTTCCATTGAAAAATGTATACCAAACTAAAGAAAAACTTTTCAATAGACCCTGCATGGAATTTTTATTTTAACTCTCGTAAAATAAACTAAAAACTTCACTAACTCAACCAATTCTTTCCTGTGTAAATCAATGCACCAAGTAATGGAAATAGCTTTCCTTATATTTGCAATAAAAAAAGGGAAAAAACGAAAAAGAAAATGGAAGAAAGGGAATGAAGTGAAATTCGTAAATAAATAGTGTAAGGTAGACTTAGAGGAATGTACAGTTTTTAATATAAACAACAACGTAGAGAAAAGAAATAAAAAATACACTATGTGTAAAAAGCGAACTCTTCGCAAGGAATTGTAATTCGAATATGTATAAATATTTATTTATCTCATCATATTTATTCTTTTTGTTCATGAAATAATCAGTTGAAATTCAAAATATTTTTACTCAATAAATAAAGCTATGAAAAAAGAAAAATAAAACTAATCTTCAATTCTTTGACAAGAACTTTTCTTCTCATTTTTGAAAAGTTATAATATTTTTCACTGTATTACTCCATTACTCGAGAATTTAGATAAAATCAGGTATATAATCAATGTTTGAAAAATTAAAATAGGTGCTAATAAAAGTTTTAAGTGGAAATCTCCTTTAAAATATTTTTATGTTTTTCTACAATAATGAGGTTCTTCCTTTAAAAAACCAAGAAGATTTAGTGTTCCTAAAAAAAAATTATGCTCATTTCACACGTGAATCATTCAATGTTTAAGTCATTCGAACCATCAATTTTTCCCCAATAAGAACTTTGAAAATCAGCGAAAAAACAAATGAGTACATATAAAATTTCACAATACCTCAAAAACTCGAAAACATTAGACACCCCATAAACATTAACACACTTTTGCAAAATATCGCATGAAAAACTTCCTCGGAATTCCGGGTTTATGAACAGCCGAAAAACTGACAAGTATTTATCATTAGTAACATTACTCCTTAAGTCAAAAAAACACTTGACAATCATTTTCAAAATTCAATCTCAACCCATAAAAAATATTAAAAAATCCCCAAACTTCGCTCTCAAAAAACTAAAAAAAAAGCGTTCAATACCCATATTGTTATCAATAATTTTCAACGACTGTTTCAAAATATTAAGAAAGAATTGTATAATATTCTGATTCTCAAAAGCTCGACCTAAAATTATCGCGAATCCTTCAACCATCATTTATCGGACCTTTTCAGTGGGAAAGTCCAAAAAAGCCTCGTATGGAAAAACAAGTCGCAAAGGGAGAAAAAAAAGAAAGAAAAATGTAGTAATGATCACGAAAATCATGGTAAAAATATCTGAATCTGGAGATAGTATAGGAAAAACTCGTTGAAAGTGAGTTCCCGGGCGGAAAGTATTTGCCCGGGACGTAAAGTACAATAATCGCTTTAAGTACCCGGCTCCACGTGACGACTCGTGTCACGTCGACGCGCCTGAGAGCGAGTCGCGCCGTTTCGTTGTGCTTTCGGCTGCACTGACCGACGCCGATCGACAGCACCGGCCATTTCCCATGTGTTAAGAGTCGTTTTTCCCCGTGAACAAAGAGTCCCTCTCATCCTCTTTCTCCGTCGTTACCTTATTCGACAGCTGTCGAAACGACACCGAATCCATGTCCGACATCGTCGCCGGCACCTGCGACATTGCCAACAAAAAACCATTTATTTCTACTTATCAAAATCATCGGTTCAATTTTAATATTCCATGTAAATGATGACTCTGATCCAGTTTACGAAAAAAATCCAATAATTTCAAGTGTTGATTTTTATTATTACTAAATTACTTTAATTTAGGGAGCTTCCATAAATTGTCACGGCCTTAGGAGGGGGGGGGGGTCAGCCCATTTGTGACAGTTTGTGACAGAGGAGGGAGGGTTCTGAAAAATGTGATGTCACATTTGTGGCAAAAATTTTGTTTTGGTGAAATTAAACGTTGCTCCGGGAAAAATTGCTAGTGATGATTTGTATTTCCATTAAAGAGCATTAAGCATTTTATATTTATTTTCGATGTGACTGAAAATTGATGTGAACATTCAACAAAATTGTAGAAATAAAACTTACTAGACTAGATTAACTTACTAGATCAATTGACTAGAGTTTTCACTGTTTTATGAAATTTTGCAATTTTTTAGCATCTGAGCATCTGAGCATCATTTTCATTAAAAAAATTTAAATTAGTATCTATTTGCAGTACTTTTTATTTCGATGTATCTATATGATAATATTATTAATTAACATAATAATAATAATAATAATAATAATAATAATAATAATAATGATGATGATGATGATGATGATGATGATGATGATGATGATGATGATGATGATGATGATGGATAATAATAATAATAATAATAATAATAATAATAATAATAATGTTTAGAAAATAATAAAATATAATGGACGTCTGAACTTTTTGATTCCGCATTGTTTTGAAATTCCAGAAATAGAAATTGTTGAAAATTGAAATAAATGAATTGAATTTTAAAACACAAATATAATAATTTGATGAATAAATAATATGTATAAATGATTCAATTCCGAATAAATTAAACTTTTTTCAAAATTGAACATTTTTTTTATGATAAATAAACAAATTTTGAAATGATCTTGGAAGGCCATTGAATAAACAGCCGTTTTATAATGTAAAAGTTATAAATATAATGTTTTCAGAATCGCATTGTTGAAAGTAGAAAATTTTTTGCCTCACATTCAAATCCAACATTGTGACGTGGCACAGGAGGGGGGGGGGGGGCTGCAAATTTGTGACACACTGTGACAAGGGGGAGGAGGGGGTCCAATAAACGCCAAAAAACCGTGACATCATTTATGGAAGCTCCCTTATTATTTTAAACATAAATTTGAATTTATTTATTATTTTTTATATATTTTTATTGTTAATATATTAAAAATATATATTAAAGACATATATTTTATTTTTCATGCATTAAAAATATTTATTTTAATTTATTTTTATTGTTATCAATATTTTGACTAAATTATTTTAAATCATTTCAAGAAATAAATCTGACACCTGGCTTTCGGCCAATAATTGGGCCTTTTCAAATTTTATACACAGTCATAATAACAAAATCTCACAAAAAATCCAAAAAACAAAATATTTCTCTAATTTTTCATAAATCACGTAACATCGATCATTATTGGATCTTTTTTGTTAACTGGATCGGAGTCATCATTTACATGGAATATTAAATAACCATTTAGTATACCATCCAATGATATTCCGAAATTCTACGGAACGTTGCATGCATTTTCCATTGAGCACGGAAAAACTATCGACGAATGTATTTCAAAAGAGGGGCGTAAGTGAAGGGGGTTTGATGGTTATAAACATTCCCGGAATTCGGGTAAAATTAATTGTTATTTCATATAAAAATTAACAATATTAATTTTAATGAATCATAAATAATAAAAAGCGTAAAAAGTAAAAAGTTGAAAAAAAAAGTTGGAATATATGAAAATGCTGAATATATAAAAATGCAAGAAAATCTTTCGAATAATACGAACGCTGAAGAAACCCTTAAAATGATATAAATGTATGAAAGTAATGCTTTTTGAAAAAACTCAATGAATAATAAAGATCTATAAAACTTCGCATTTTTTGAGCTTAAAATTTTAAAAAACACTTGCATCAATCTATAGAAATACTAGAAATCTTGAATAATATAATAAAACGTTACAAAATCGTATAATTACGAAAAAAATTAGAAAATACGAAAAATTTCCAGAATACTGAAAATCTATCGAAATTTGGATCTTCAAGTATCAAAGTCAAAAAATCAATATGAGAATCTTCAGAAATTCTATAATTCTATAATAATGCTGAAAAAAGTTGCATAACTTCATAAACATTAAAAAAAATGCAGGAAATGCTAAAAACTTATGATTACTCAAATACTATGTAGACATAATTTTCTCAAAAATTTATAAAACTTTGAATCCTAAAGCATATAATTCTATACATCTATATATAGAAATTCATAAAAATACCAGAAAATTTTTTTAAATGTATGAATACTAAAAAACAACACGAAAAAAAAAATTGTACTGAAAATCCGTATAAACGATACTGTTTTATAAAAAATCAAGTGAAATACTCAAAATCGTTGAAATTTTCTATACATAGTATCGAATTTTAGAAAATCTATAGAGCAATCCATAAAAATACTAAAAATCTACAAAACATACCAGAAAAAACTACAAAATTTCATAATGTCTTTGAACTATGATTCCTCGAGTATCAAATTTTAGAAAACCACATAAAAATCCATAATAATATCAGAAAATCGTTCAATTTTTATACATACTGAAGAAATGTGAAAGATACTTAAAATATCAGAAAAAAATCTAAACTTCAGTTATTAGAAAATCATGAATATTGAATTCCATCATATTAAATACGTATAACAAAAATATGCGATTCTAAACTCATAAATAATATTTCCGTAACAATATCGTCAGAAATAAAAAATTAGAAAATCCCAAAGGAACTTTATTTATTCATAAAACTCTTTCTGAAAATTTTGTTTCTCTACGCCCTTGTTTCGAAATCTTGAGATGACGGATCTATTAGGAGCTGCCCATAGATTACGTAATGCAATTTTTAATGTTTTTTTACACTCCCTCTCCCCAAGATGTAAATGAATGTAGTATAAAAAAGCATGATATGATAATTTTTGACTTTTTTCTGCATTTATGAAATAGCGTGCTAAACGTACATAAAGCATGAGAAGATTATTTAATTAAGGATTTCAGAAAATTCAGAATCCATGTAATTCAAGTTCGGATTCAGAAGTGCGAAGTTACAACTAATTTCTAATGTTGTTGATAATTTTTGCATTTTTTTTTCTACTTTTCAAATTGCGGGTTGAATCACTAAACTAGTTCAAGAGTAAAAAATTTTTTAATTGTGTAACGTAATTGTGATTTTTTTCTGATATTTTAAGTATCTTTCACATTTCTTCAGTATGTATAAAAATTGAACGATTTTCTGATATTATTATGGATTTTTATGTAGTTTTCTAGAATTTGATACTTGAGGAATCATAGTTCAAAGACATTATGAAATTTTGTAGTTTTTTCAAGAATCATGTTTTTTTGAAATTCAGAATAAAATTACTGAAAGTTCAAGTTCAAAAGTACGAAATTACTCGAAAATCTTCATTTTTTACAGAATTAAGTAATTTTTTGTTATATTTTTGAAATTCAGAATCGAATAGCTAGTACAGGTTTGTTAGAAATATAAAATTTGGTTGGTTATTTTTGAGTTTTTTAACTATCCCCATCGAATAAACAAACTTGGGCATTAGTGTCGCCCGTCTATGTGTTATGTATGAGCTAACTGCCAAAGGCAACAACATGATTTGAAATAAGTTGAAACCGATTCACTTCGCAGTTACTATTATTTATATCGGTAATATTTCAAAAAGAAAAAGTTAAACCCATTAATATTTTCGAATATTGGCTCGACCGTCGCGCCACCTACAACTCAAGTGGGCCAGATCCATATATATGTAATACTCCTATATGACCAGTAGAGAGAGAGAGAAATAATTGGTGTGCAGGTAGAGTGAAAGAAAACATTTGTTCTCTCTCGCGCAGCCTCGGAAATCCGTGTGTTCATCCCATTCTTCATCCATGCATATATGTATGTGAAGTACCAACACACCAACAACAATCAGTTATATACATACATATGTATGTACATTACATCATCATAAATGCTAACGCATGCGCCTTAGGAACGTTTTCAAACCGTTCCATCTCACTCTCCTTGCAGCATTTGTTTTCAATGGCTAAATAGGAGCATTCCTAAATGGCCAGATCTCATGCTCTTATGAAACTTCATTGACTTCATTCAACGACCAGATGCAACATGGAACATGGACGCAAACAGGTAAACCCCAAGGCTTTCCAGACAAAAGTTGTTAACCCACATTTCACCGGAGTGTCATATTTTTTAACATAGACGAATGCGAACATGTTCTTTCTGGGAAATGTGGGTTATCGACTTTTGACTTCGCGCCCTTCGTCAACGTAATACCTTGATGGGAGAATTTCTTTGCGTCCCATTGTGAGTACTAATATAGGGACTAAAAGAGGACTTGAATGGACTAGAGGTGTTGCCTAGTGGCGGGGTGTTGGATACCGTGGTCGTAGTTTGAGCAGCGTTTTCCGAGTTCTTGTCTTTTTCCCTGACATCTTCGTTGTCTTTTGGTAAGATCGGAGATTCTGGCACGCTACGGTCGTCTTCGTCCAACGAGCGGAGCAACTGAAAAGAGCCAAAACATCTCCATTGAATTCCAGACCTCTCTCATCCAACCTGAAAAGCTCTACCGACCTTTTCGACTTCATCGTCGAATTGGTCTTGGCCGCGCAAGGACGTCGGATCCTTTTGACTCCGCTCCAATAAAGTCGCGCGTTTCGCAGCGAGGTAAAGCGACCTTTTGACCTTGCAATAATGGACATCGGTGACTGCGCGCACCGAGAAATCGGGCACGAACGTGTGGCGCAACATCACGTCTAAGTTCACCGACTGGAGGCTACCCATTGTCTGGGGATTGGTGTTTGTCGGCGATTCAGCTGAAACCAACGTTCCACACATTTTTCATCTTCACTTCGAATTGGACGAAACATTTTCGCGGCGATCTCCAATACGTTGGTAAAATGAATGAATGAAAAAAGTGATGTTTTTCCTTTTTATCTCTCTACATAATAAAAAAAACTTCATTCCCCTGACTCAGTCAACCCGGACCCGAGCCATTGTACCATTTTAAAGAAGTAACGAGTAGATCAACTAAGCTGGTTCTGGCTCCGGGTCATAGTGAAACTTCTTATGTCCTACCATATTTCATTTTAAAGAAGTATCTCTTTATCTTATAAAAGGATTCAAAAAATTAATCCTTTACAGTAGATCAGCTAAGCCAGTTCTGGCTCTGGGGAACCCTGAACCAGAACCGACTTAAGTCATCTACTGTATAAAAATTAGTCCTTCGCAGTTAAAAATGGTACTATTAATGGTTGAAAATTGTACTGTTGTAGGGCATAAGAAGTTTCACAAAGACCCAGGGACAGAATCAGCTTAGCTCATATACTTGGTACTTCTTAAAAATTTTACTATGGTAGGATATAAGAAGTTTCACAAAGTGAAACTCACTCTATCAAGCTATAGATTCAAATCCCATCTAAAAGTTCTAAAAAATGTTACAAAATCACAAAGTGTCTTAGAATTTCGAGACGTTACAGAATAAAAAAATTTCTTAAAATTTTGAAATTTTTTAAATTGAAAAATCTCTTAAAGTGACTAATTGGCATAAATTTAGAAAATCAGAAGTTGACACAAGATCGCAAAATGTCACTAAATAAAGAAATAAAAATTATAAAATTTTAGTCAAAACTTCAAAATGTTACAAATTCAAAATATTTCTCGAAATTACAAAATTTTTTAAATTGAAAAATTGCGAAGAGTGGCGCATTTACGTAGGTAAATTTAAAAAATCAGAAGTTGACACAAGGTCGCAAAATGTCGTTAAATAATGTAGATCATAAAAAGTTCAACTTTGTGAAACTCACTGTATTTTACCATAGATTCAAATCCCAACAAAGTTTTTTAAAAAATGTCAAGAAATCACAAAGTGGCTCAAAATTTCAAAATTTTACATAATCAAAAAATTTCTCGAAATTCATAAAATTTGAAAATTGAAAAATCTCTAGAAGTGACAAATTTAAAAAAATTTACATAATCAGAAGTTGATGTAAGATCGCAAAATGTTGTTCAATAACGAAATGTCACAAAATTTAAAAGTTCTAAAATGTTACAAAATCAAATAATTTCGCAAATTCAGAAAATTACGTTCTTCACTAAATTACAAAATTTCACAAAGTTCCTAGATTTCAAAGAATTAGAAAATGTTACAGAAGTACACGAAACGTTCAAATTTAGAAAAATCACATAATGTCACCAGATAAAAAGATTTACGAATCACAACATTTTTTTAAATCAATACATTACAAAATTCAATTTAAACACATTTAATAAAAAAAAAAAGAATGAATCTCACTATCTATTGAGTAAATTTTGTATTCAGTAAAAACTGATTCCCAGTCATTTTCCCGAATGACCATTTTCCCGAAAGTTTTTTTCCCGAACGACAATTTTCTCGAAAGTATTATTTTCCGAATTTCGGTTGGAATTTAATTTTCATTTCAATTGTATACATTTATGAATTTCATAAGAAGAGTTTTCAATAAAAAGAGTCATGGTAAAAATTGTATAAGAGTTTTCAATTAGAAGATTCGTGGTTAAAATTCCAAATTAGGTTTCTTCAAATATAAAATTCAAAGGTTGATGTTGTGTGCGATTGTTGTATGCAATTATCATGTAAGAAATGGAGACTCTAATTTTTAATGTGACAGTTGTTATTCATGCGTCAATTGTTTTGTAAATGCGTAACCATGACATTTCTAAAGGCTGATAGGAAAACTTCCCGTTCGGGAAAATTAAAAACCCTTCGGGAAAAAGACCTTTCGGGAAAATAGATTCGGGAAAACGGTTTTCGGGAAAATGACCGTTCGGTAAAATGGTCGGCAATGGTAAAAACTATACCTAGAACTAGAACTGAAATTGAATTGGTTTTTAACATGAAATGATTCTTGGTGAGCATACATTTCAAAATTGAAATTGTTTCCATTGTAACTTACCAACTCCAATGTTGACCGTGAGAGCTTGTGTGCCGAAATACGTGAACGGCCCGCTCTCGAAGAGCAAATTTTCTCGACCGACCGTGACTTGGACACGGCCTTCGAGGATGAGCACAAAGTAATCAACGGCTTTGCCTTGCTGGTAAATTATCGTCGCCGGGTCGTTTTTCGCTTTGTCCCGCGACTTGACTTTGACGTGATATATGATATCTTGTTTCAAAAGTCGTCTCAAGATTGTTTCCGAAATCACGTTTGGTTTGAAAGCTTCGACAGCTGTAACAGAAACAAGTAAAAATGAAAAATTTCCTACTAATAAAAGTGAACTTAATGTAACATCATCTCTATGAATAAACTTACTCGTCGATAAGTACTGGTACATTGCCAGTGTCAACTGAGGCGAAATATGAATTCGATGATTCTCCTTTTTCTCAGCAAACGAGGTGAAGTCCGGAAGTTTCGAACACTGGATGCGTTTGCGTTTTGTGCGATTGTCAACTGTGCATAACCGGAAAAGAAATTCGTATAGTAAAAGCGAAATTTCGTCAATTAGGCCAAGAGGGCCATTTTCGGAATCACATTAGTTTCAGAATGCTTTTTTCTGGAAGAAAAGGCATCGAAACTTACGGAACACATCGGTTTCGTCCACGATTTCAGCTTGTATCAGTTCCTCGATTACGTCCTCCAGGGTAACAAGGCCGATGACTTCATAAAATGGATCTCCCTCTCCTTCGTTGTTAACTCGATGGACAAACGCCATGTGCCCTTTGTGGCCTAACAAATAAAAAATAGATATTTATGCTACAAGGGATAAAAAAGATGATTCCAACAAGTGTAAAGTTTGGGCACGAGCGAAGCGAGTGCGCAATAGCACGAGTTGGAAGGATCCTTTTTGTCTCGTGTAGCATACAATATTTTTACCTATGCATGTGTAAAAGTGGCCACTTCATTTTTATGGAACGCAGGAACGTAATCCTCTTTATGGAGTACTTGGAAATCAGCGGGAGTTATCAATAAAACC
>JAPYZL010168406.1:0-11961 GCA_030522825.1 Platygaster orseoliae
CAATTCTAAACCACTAAAGTTTTGGGCTAAAGGTGTCAACGACCTCCCTAATAGATGGAGCACTGTAATAAGTACTAATGGTGATTATATTGTAAATTGTAAATAAACTTTAATATAGAAAATAAAAACAATAAAATGTCTATCGATTTCTCTACGAACTTTTCCGACAACCTGATAGAACATTTTATAAAAATTTTTTTTTTCTATAAGTTTTATTTATAATTTTTTTTTTAAACTTAATATAAATTTCCGATATCGGAAACCCTGCGAAATTTCTATTTGAAATTCCATTTGGATTTCCATACGGAAAGGAGAAAGTTCCATAAAGAACCATTGTGTATTTCACTTCTCGTATGACACGGTGTGTATTTCACTTCTCGTATGACACGGTCTGGTCTGCGGAAAGCAACTTCAAGCAACTTACAACTCCCGTTGCCAATCCCTTAAACTATTCTCTCTCACTACTATCTACAATCAGGTTAAAGTACTCGAGTAGCCACCTAGCCGCGATGGCCCGAAGCCTCGCTCGCGGAGCGGGAAAATTCAAATGCACCTGATATAATATATTCTACGTTTTCAGCAGGGGATCCAGGATTCGTCGCAGTTTGGTCACGGCTACGTAACAATATCATCACTTTGCGATGTAAGTGCGATGCAAAAACCACCGCGTATGTTCGGTGATGGCGTGGTAACGTTGCGACTGCGCAGCGACATGAATCAGGGGGGAAATATTGACGCAAACGTATGTTCCAAATGCGTTAAGTGTGCGTCATTTATGCTGAATCAGTTACATCGCGGAAACGTAAATGCGACATAACTGATTTACTGGGTTTACATGTGTTTTATATAATAAAATAAAAAATTATTAAATATTAATTATTTAATGAATTTCATAATAAATTGGGTATTAAAACGTATGAATAAGTATAGCAGAAAAAGAATAAAGAAATAACAAGATTAATAACATGGATCGATTTAACTGTAATTTGAATTTTCAAAAATTATTTTTTTGTTTATTACATAAATAAAATTGCATTTCTATTTTCCATGATTGTATTTAGTACAGGCAAATGATGTATGATTTATAATGAATATAATATTAAAATGTAACGAAATCGACGAAATAAAACTGAGTTGGACGAGATATAAAAAATGATTTTTTTCAGAATTTGACATGTGTTTTATATAATAAAATAATAAATTATTCAACATGATTTATTTAATGAATTTTATAAGAAATTTGGTATTGAAACGTATGAATAAATATAGCAGATAAAGAATAAAAAAAAAAACAAGATTAAAATACGGATCGATTTCACTGTAATTTTAATTTTTAAAAATTATATTGTTTGTTTATTACATAAATAACAGTGCTTTTTTATTTTCCATGATTGTATTTAGTACAGGCAAATGATGTATGATTTATAATTAATATAATATTAAAATGTAACGACATTGACGAAATAAAACTGAGTCAGGACGAGAAATAAATAATGATTTTTTGAGGGATTTCACATGTGTTTTATATAATAAAATAGTAAATTATTCAATATTTATTATTTAATGAATTTTATAAGAAATTGGGTATAAAAACGTATAAATTAATATAGCAGTTGAAGAATAAAGAAATAACGAGATTAAAAACATCGATCGATTTCACTGCAATTTTAATTTTTGAAAATTATTTTCTTTGTTGATTACATAAATAAAAATCCATTTTTATTTTCCATGATTGTATTTAGTACAGGCGAATGATGTACGATTATAATTAATATAATATTAAAATGTGACGACATTGACGAAATAAAACTAAGTCAGGACGAGAAACCAAAAATGATTTTTTCAGAATTTCTGATGTGTTTCATATAATAAAATAATATATTATTTGACATTAATTTTTTAATGAATTTTATAAAAAATTGGGTATTAAAACGTATGAATAAATGTAGCAGATAAAGAATAAAAAAATAACACGATTAAAATACGGATCGATTTCACTGTAATTTTAATTTAAAAAAATTATTTTGTTTGTTTATTACATAAATAAAAGAGCATTTTTAATTTTCATGATTGTATTTAGTACATGCAAATGATGTATGATTTATAATGAATATAATATTAAAATGTAACGACACTGACGAAATAAAACTGAGTCAGGACGAGAAATAAATAATTTTTTTTTTGGGGATTTCACATGTGTTTTATATAATAAAATAATAAATTTATAGATAATTATTACTTATTATTTAAGATATTATATAAGATATAATTGTTACGTTTTTATATGCGTGAATTCGAACCACTTCAACATGAACTTGGTATGGAATGGAAAAACTTTGATTTCCTTTAAACAAACGAGTATATTCAGTAAATTTTATAAGTGTTTTCCCGACAAAATAATTCGACAAGAAATAGCGAGCACGGAAATCTAAACGACAAGTTTATCAAATGACAAAGTTTTGTCTTATCAACGCGAAAAGCGAAAAAAAAATGAACACTATGAACCGCGAACTGAACACACTGTGGCGCTGGGAGCTTCTGACCAGCGCCGCTTTGAGAGCGCGAGAATTTAAAGGCATTCTTATCAGTGCTTCGTTGGCACGTATCGATACGCGCCCCACCTCTGCACGCGTAAATCCGAGTCGGAGACACTATAGAAACCACGCACGCTGCCTCCCTGCACGCGTCCCTCATTATCGAGACCGATTAGAGTCTCGCGCTATCGCTTCCGCACGCGTAGTTCATTATTGAAGCCGATTAAAGCCTCGTGCTATCGCTGATAATTGACTAAGCTATTAACATGAAATCAAATGATAATCCCGGAATTCCCCGATGTCACCGGGACGTGACATACCCCCCCCCCCTCTGCTGTGTGAGTCCTCGCGCACTTACAAGTAGAGGGTAGAAACTATTTCTTTTCCTAAAATAAACAATCTTACTGGACCTACGGTGGATTACTTAAAAAAAGAGGGAAAATAAAAAACCACTCTTACGTCGGTTGGAGTATAATACAAAATATGAAACGCTTGACACACAATTGGGCCTACGCGGTGTCCGAAGACACGTCCCTACCCTATTAGACTACGCGTGCCCTCGCGTGTCGCTGAAGACGTTGTCTTCTTGATGCGGATGTCAATGCTATGTGTCTCCAAACAGCTGAGCCGGGGTCGGAAGTGGTGGTAGTGGAGCTCCGGGTTGTAGGGCGGCTGGCATTACATTGTTTGGATGTGTTGTCACGACCCTAATGAACTCCACCTCCATAGGTTCCTCACCGCGAAAAATCGCATTTATCCTGTCTTGGAGGCGAGGTGTGATGTGCGGTTCCTGGACCTGGTCGTCTTCCGTGAGGTCGATAACCATTGGTGTTTGATTGTATTCGACTGGGTTTTGGGGTGGTACCGGTCCCGTTCGCATGCGGGCGGTTCGGTATCTCCTGATGCCTGGGGCTGGGTTTGTCAATTGTCGGACGGTGTTGACCTTGTTCCGAGCTAGTGGTTGAGGTGCAACGGATGCAACTGGTTTCTCTGGGACAACTAATTTTTGAGATCGACGTTTGTCCTTTTCAAGTGATATGGGCCGGGTCATGAATGTCACCATGGGCCCGCGACATCCTGGGCAATTTGTCTCTATTCTTGTCGATCCTCGCGTTGTCGTTTTTCCTTGTTGTCGGTGGACCCTGGATGAATGGTCGCAATGGTGGCATTTGACCACTGCTCTATCGTTGTCACCTGGGATAGGGCGGCTGAGGCATAATCGAGTTCTTTTTTTTTGGTTTTCCTTCTTTGGACGTCGGTGTTCCTGTCTCCTGGTGCTTCGGAATTTCGGGGATGGCCGTTTGTGGATCAGACGGCATTCTTGTGACGCCCAGAGCCTTGCCCTTGTAAAAATGAATCAGGGCCCATATGTCCGACTTGCCCTTAGAGCGGAATTCCTGGGAGCCGGCGTTCGGTCGGATCCCGTTCAGCCTGGCCAGCTGCCGCGCTTCACAGAGTGTTGTCGGATGTGGGTCCATGGCAGGGGCGCGTGATGTCTATTACTATCACAGGGGTATGTACAAGGACGAATGACCTGCTGCAAGTCAGCTAGAATTAAAAAACAAAAACGTTTTAATAGGCATGACTGCAGTAGAATGGGATATAACTCGTATACGGATCGAGCGCGTAGCATTCAATTCGGACAACTCTAATAGTTCATTCCATAACTAAGGCAATCTTTTATCCGAATATCTTACTTCTTAAAAATAGAAAGTTCTACCATCCAGTTTCGTAACCGAGGCAAATTCAATAGTGCTTAAAATCTATCGTCTGAATATCTTACTTCTTAAAATAGAAAGTTCTACCATTTAGTTTCGCAACCGAGGCAAATTCGATAGTGCTCAAAAATCTATCGTCTGAATATCTTACTTCTTAAAAAATAGAAAGTTCTCCCGAGGCAAATTCGATAGTGTTTAAAAATCTATCGTCTAAATATCTTACTTCTTAAAATAGAAAGTTCTACCGAGGCAAATTCGATAGTGCTTAAAATCTATATTATTCTAAATCTGAATTATCGTAATTTCCTGATTATCTTTGTAGCCTGTACCAGGGTGGCGATCCTGCAAAGGTTATACCTTTAGTCTTCTATTGGAAGTGATGCTTTCGGAAAGTTTATCTTAGGGAAATGCGCTCTTTTTATTCTAGCCATGGGGATTGTTCGTTCGTTTTTATCATCGTCTATAACAATGACGCAATTCTTTTCTGGATTTATTTTTACTACCTCGTATGGACCGCGATATTTGTCATCAAATTTAGTGTTTTTTACTGGTTTTAGCTCGAATACGAAATCTCCCACCGTGAATCTTTGGATATTTAATTTTCTATCATAATATCTTTTTGCTCTAACTTTTGAGTTAAAAAGATTTGCAGCTGCGTCGTTCCTCAGATCCTCTTATCGTGCCGAAAGCTCCTCGAAATATTCGTCGTAAGTTGTTGCATCTTTTATCGAAGGGTTGGATGTTATTGTTCTGCATTCCTTCCCGTACACCAATTCGAAGGGCATGTACAGCGTACTCTCGCTTTTTGATGTGTTGAAGGCCCACATCGCGTATGTCAAATACTTTGTCCAGTGTTTCTCGCGGCTGATAAAGAATTTAAGATATTCTGCTAGCGTTGCATGGTTTCTATCTAATGAAGCATTTCCATGGGCATAGTATATCGAGCAGAAAATTTTTTCCATTCCAAAAAGTTTTGCTAGCTCTGTATTTATCTCGCTCGTAAAGTATTTCGCGTTGTCGGATATGATGTATCCGGGTGCACCGACTTGACAAAATATTTTTTCTACAATGGCTGTTGCGATTGCTTTGCTGTCGATTTTCGGTACTGGAATAGCAAAACTATATTTCGTCAGCATGCACATGGCTGCCAGAACATACACTGGTTTCAATTGTGGCTGATGTGGTGACGTAACTGGGCCACAAATGTCAATTACTAGTCTCTCGAAGCTGTCCTTACCACCTTCTGTTAGTACCATAGGCATTTTCGTTTTGACCCGCGTAAGTTTTTTTCTTTGACACTCTTCGCAAGATCTAATCGTATCTTCTACCTGCTGTTTCATTCTGGCCCAGTAAAATTCCATTTCCAACCTGTCGTGCTTTTTTGTCATGCCTTTGTGTCCGTGCATTCCACCATGTATCTCGTTGACAATCTGTTGCCTTCTTTCAATGGACGGTACGTAGATGATTTTCTCGCAATATATTATTTTTATTGGATTTTCGTGGAATTTGAATCTCAACTTGTCGATAAACTGTGTTCAGAGAGATAGGTTCATGATTTCTGGATCGATATTAATTGCAAATTCGCGTATTTCCGATCTCTCCAGTGTGTTTCCCAATGTTTGGATTGCTTCCACCATTTCTTTGTTCGAAGGTTGTTTTCCAGCAGCCTGTTTTATAACAATCCCAATCACGTAGTTATTTCTTTTCATTGTTTTTAATGTCGTATTGCTTTCGATCGGGAGTTTTTTTTCTATGTTAGGGTTTATTAATTCTTTTTCTTTCAGTAGTTTATGTAGATTTGACTCTAGAATGCCTTCATTTGTAAGCAAATATACTATTTTTGTATTCGCGTGTACCACGTTTTCCTTTGATACTATAAATTGTCCGGGTTTTTCTTCATCGCCTATAATTTCTGGGTGTCTTTTAAGGGTTGATGTTGGGTCTCTCTGTTCGACTTTTTTGGTTTCTTTTTGATTTTCTTGGCTCAGTTGGTAGAATATAATGTATATTTGGGATTTGTTGAAACTCTTTGGGCCAGTCCTGGTAACGATTTCGTCGTTAAACATGTAGTACTGTATCGGTCCCGTACGTGCTATCGCTGTATAGTGCCGCTGTCTGAGAGTTCGCCTTCATGAACAATGGCTGACATCATTTTGTATGTGATTTTCCTGTTGCTATTTACTATTGTTTGATCGATATCCATATTTCCTTCGAATTTTATTAATTTATTTAATTTCTCCGTTTTGTCGGTAAATGTTTTCAGTACTAAGCATAAAACGCTCGAAGGTTTGTCGATTTTCTGTCTGAAGATAGCTGATGTTTTTGATTTGCAATTTTCACAGCTAATGTCGCGATTTTCAGGCTTAAAATACTTTGCTAATGCGTCGGTAAGATTGTCATTTTCGTGAATAGAAAGGAGAAGTTGGTTTGTTGTCGTCGATGAAATGTTCTGTGAATTGCAGTTTTTGCATGTAGTTTCTATACAAATGTGCATAGTAAACATGGACATGGGGTTGTGGCCCAGATTTTCAAAGATCCCACAAAGAAATTCATGTGCGTCTTGTTGTTTTCCTGGTAGCATATTTGGGGAAAGCTTCGTAATGCTGTTGTAGATTTTTATCGGTTTCATTGCCTCGCCGGTTTTCCTATGGAATTCACGAAGTGTCTCTGCCATCGTGCAGATAAAGCACTCGTCTAAAAGCCGGTTTTCTTTCTTCATGCACCTCTCGTGGTCAAGTAACCAGCTGGCGAAAGCTGGGACGTGAAAAAGTGCTTGGAGGGTGCTATTTAAGAAGCATGTGTTCCCCAAATTGTAAAACCCTGCTCCCTCTGGAAGATCTTCTCTCCAGCCTAATTTGACCATATTTCCTACCCTTTTATTATTGTCGTTTTTAGCTGTCTGTTTTTCGTTTCCATCTAAGTCAAACGCATCATCATCTGTGTTGAATGGTATGTCTTTTGCACTTTCTTTCGCGGGGTCCTCAACGATTTCCATTTATTTCGCGGGGGTGGCCTTCAGTGATACTTTTCCTTGTGTAGATTCAATTTTTTCGTTTTCGCTTTCCTCACTGGATTCTGTTAACTCGTCATCTGTATCGTTGGGTTTTGGGATTTTCTTTCCCTGTCTCAATCTGCCTTGCGTATTCGAATCTGAGCTACTCGTATTACTTCTTTTTCTCTTTTTGTTCTCATTATCGTTCACTGGGACATCAGAATTCACATATTCGAAAAGAGCATCGCTATCAATTACCTCAGTATCGCATTTTGTTATTTCATCTTCTAATACTTTCTCGTCTTCTGCATTTTCTTCCGCGTTCTCTGATTTGTTTTTGTCGCTCTGTTGCTCTTGTCCAGTTTTTGTAGTGTTGTATGATTTTATCTTCTTTTTGTTCCCGTAAACAGCGTCTTCGTTTATATACTCCTGTTCCTGTTCTGCGTTTTGTGAAGGTAGTCTCGATGGAATTTTCTCCGAAAAGTCAGTTACCTCAGATCTCATCTCGTCGATTTCATAGCCATTTTCTTTCTTAAATTCGCTTTTTCTAATTTTGTTATTAATTTTCGTGAATTCATTAACTTTGTTTTTCACATTTCTCATTTCAATTTCGTCAAGAGTACTTTTTATTTCATCTGTAGTACATTTATTTTTTGTATTTTCTTTTTCAAAATTAGATTTTTGATCGTTCGAGTTACTTTCTTGGCTCTGTTTCTTCTTCAAAAATCTTTTCAATTGACTTCGGGTTTTAAATTTTTAAAAATTTTCTTCACTCTCATTATCAGTGTCCTCCGATGTAACTGACTCATAGGTCCAATGCTGTTTCTTCTCCCTTGGTTTCATCGG
Organism: Platygaster orseoliae; assembly: GCA_030522825.1. Classification (NCBI taxonomy): domain Eukaryota; kingdom Metazoa; phylum Arthropoda; class Insecta; order Hymenoptera; family Platygastridae; genus Platygaster; species Platygaster orseoliae. The sequence continues at coordinate 8,091 of JAPYZL010168406.1, forward strand.
TTTTTTAACCATTGTATCTACTTCTCTATCGTCGTTCGTGTCGTATTCCCAGCATGTTTTATCGTTTTCCGGGTCTGTATTTTCATTTTCGCTATCCGCTTCGTAATACCAATACTTTTTCTTCACCTTCTTCCTCCTTGAATCATCGAGCTTTTGTTTTTTTTGTTTCCGCTCTTCTGCATTCGCGTCTTGCATCAGACTTTTGTGGAATTTCACGACATTTTTCTTTTCCCGTTTTTCTTTCTTTTTCTTGGCAGACATTATACTGTCTGTGGTGTTCCGATTGCGTTGTCGTTTTTGCGTTTTTGCCTCAGCGACGAAAACTTGGTCCATGTGATCTTGATCCTCAGTTATATCAGTCGGGTTTCTCGATAAAGCGTCGGCTACGACGTTGCTGGCTCCACTTCTATAAGCAATCGTGTAGTCATATTCTTCTAGGATTATTCGCCACCTCATTAAGCGAGCTGCTGGTTTTTTAGTTCTTGTAAGATGGCTCAGAGGACAGTGGTCTGAAAGTAGTGTGAATTTTTGTCCAAAAATGTAAGGCCGAAATTGTTCCTCTGCATAGACAAGTACCAGCGCTTCTTTTTCAGTCGTCGAGTAGTTTATCTCCGCTGATTGTAGCGATCTTGAAGCATAAGCGATTGGTAAATCTTTCCCTATTTCGCCTTGTGACAGCATGCACCCAATGGCGTAGTTTGACGTGTCACAACTAATTAAGAATGGTTTCTTGAAATCTGGCAGTTGTAGGATCGGTTCTTCTAGAAGTCTATCTCTCAGATTCTCGAAAGCTACTTGGTGGATATTTTCCCACTTAAATTTGACGTCCTTTTTCAACATCTGCGTCAGGGGTCGCGCAATTTTCGCAAAATCCTTCGCAAATCTTCTAAAATAAGATACTAGGCCCAAGAATGATTTTACTTTCTTCTGATCGTTTGATGGTGGATATTTCTTTAAGGCCTCTAATTTTCTTTCATCGGGTTTGACCGAGTTCTGTGATATATGATGTCCCAAGTAAACAACATCCTTCTTCAAAAATTGGCACTTTTCAGGTTGCAAAACCAGATTTGCATTTCTCAGCCTGTTCATGAGCCTTTCGAATCTCTTTCCGCGCTCGACCAAATCTTTTGCAAATATAATAATATCATCCAGGTATACTAGGCATTCCACGTATGTCTTTCCTGCGAGCACGTTATTCATCATGCGAGAAAAACATGCAGGGCTCGTTTTTTAGCCGAATGGTAGCCTGTTGAACTCGTACAGTCCATTCATAGTTGCGAACGCTGTTTTGTGTTTTGTTTCTGGGTGAAGAGGGATTTGATGGAAACCAGATGCCAGGTCGAAGGTGCTGAAGTATTTTGCATCACCTAAGCAGTCCAAAAGTGTGGTTATATTCTCGAGTGGGAAGTTGTCACTCACTGTTTTTAGGTTAAGTTGGCGAAAATCTATGACCATTCTATATCGTTTCTCTCCATCTGGGCCTGGTTTTTTCAGCACTGTCCATACTGGTGAAGAGTATGAGCTTTGAAAGTGTTCAATTATACCGTTTTCTAGCATCTCGTTGATCTGTTTTGTAATTTCGTCTCGTTGTGTCGGTGCAAAACGGTACTGGCATTTTGCTTTTACTGGGATTTCGTCTGTAGTCTCAATTTTGTGATAGGTAGTGTTAGTATGGTCGAGTTTTTCGCATTCGAGGTGAAAATTATCTTGATATTTTCTAACAAGCTCTTCTACGTGTTGTTTTTCTTGTTGTTCTAAATTTTCTGCAACGATTTTTTCCATTATTTTACAGTACCTTTCTCTTGTACATTCCCTAGCTGTTACTCGTAGTACTTTAGTGTCGCTTTCGTGTGTTTCTTTCAGGTTTGTTTGATGATTCATTGGTCTTATATAGTCAACTTCCCACAATTCGTTTGTTGGTCGTTTCAGTCGAACCACCTCTTCGTTTGCGTTTACTGCGAAGAGATATGCGATTCCATTTCTATTAGTGATCAATACTTTTCCCATATATACATTTGGTACCGAACCCAGTTTTGGTACATAACCGTACTCAATGTCTGTGTTTGCAACTCTTATGTGAATGAGTTGTCGTGATCTTGGCGGAAGCGTTATAATATCTTCATTGAAAATGATTTCCTCTTCTCCAAAAATAATGGCTCTATCTGGGTATGAAATGAGAGCCCCTGTATCCTCGAAAAAATTGGTGCCCAGTATGCCGTTGCTTTGGATTGGGAAGTCTGCACTTACAACTTGGAAATTTTGTTCTCGACCGAAAATGATTAGTTTAACTTGTCCCAGGGTGTAGACGAGTTCTCTTGTGATGCCTGTTATGTTGAACCTTATTTCATCGTCTATATTTATGTCTTCTCGTAAGTGTGAAGTCTTGATGATATTAATCGTTGCACCTGTATCAATTAAAAATGTTCCCCGACCATTTTCGAGCTCTTGTATGTTTAAATCAACCGTTAGGGATTTTGATATTCGGCTATCGGCGGTTTTTACAGTTCCTCGATCGTGATGCGTTTCACCTGTGCATGCTTGTGGGTACCTTGATACTGATGTGGGGTGGTACCGCTCATCTGCATCAGTTTGGAATTTAAATCCTCCTTGTTTGCATGATTTTGGTTGAAATTGCTGTTGTGGCGGTTACCCGTGTTTTGGTCCCAATTTTGGCCTTCCCGGGGGTTTGAATTCCACTTTTTATTGTTTCCGTAACTCTGGGAATTAGATCTGTTGAAATTTTGGGTTTGATTTCCGTGTCCATCGTTGTAGTAACCAGAAAACCCCGTATTTCGCGAATTAAATTCTCGTGCATTTGGGTTTGGCGCCCACTTGTTCCATGGTTTCACTTCGTACTGGTTTTGTCGTTTGATTTGGTAATCATTGCCGCTGTTTCCTCTATAAGTTCGGCCCTGTTCGGTGTATCCATCGCCTCGCGGATTCAAGTTTCGTTGGTTTGGGCTTGATTCCCAGTTGCTTCTTTGATTTCCTTCAAAGTCTCGGCGTAGGTAACTTTGGCCCCTGTTATTCTTTTCATTATATGTATCCTGCCGTTCGTTTCTGCCGTTTACGTATGACCTTTCGTTCCAGCTGTTGTGGAATTCATCTTCGTTTCTGCGCGTTTTGTTCGCTGGTAATCCACGCATTTTACACGTGTCAGATGTGTGAGAACCCATTATATTACAAAAGTCGCAGTAGGTCGTATTTCTATCGTCGAGATGGTATAATTTCCTGTTTCGTTGACAAGAGTCCTCAATAGTTCTTGTCTCACACCAACGTTTTTCGCATTGTCTTGCGGCTCCAATAGCTTCTGCCAGATTTTTTGGATTGTAATTCGTAACTTTCAGTTCGATTTCTGGCTTTAGCCCAAAATGAATTTTCTAGTCGCTGTTTTTTCCAGTTCTTCTATTCTATGCTTTCGTGCACTTTCATTCTGGGTATCTTTTTCAGTGGCTATTTTACCCTTTCAAAAAAGTTCGATTATTCTTGTCCCAAAACTTTCTGCGTCGTCGTTGATATCTTGGAATTCTTTTTCAATTCGGCTCGTCCAATGACCGATATCATGTCCATCGTCGTACGCGATTATGAGCTATTCCAACAATTCTTTCAACGATTCGTAGTGCCATAATTCCTTTCCGAATCGCCTGTAAGCGTTGCCTTTGAGTTTGGTAGTGAGCGAAGCCATAAATATTCTTTCTTGATCCGGGGCAACGAGTGTGAAGATCCGTTCTAAACTGTGGCAGAATTCTTGTACTGGCATATTATGGCCATCAAAAGTTGGGATATATGCCGCCGCATCCTTGGGTTTCATGAATGACTCTTCCATGTTTCGATCGCTTTTCTCTGTCATTTCTGTGAGCAAAAATCTACT
>JAPYZL010168464.1:0-36086 GCA_030522825.1 Platygaster orseoliae
AAAATATAACAAAAATATTTTTATGCATTATTCGACCACATAAACAGCCTACAGTATGTTACTTGTCAGGTGTAATTCATTTTTTTTTTTTTTGTAGCATAGTGTTATGATTGCAGAAATATTTAGAAGGCATATTAATGAGTTTATTATGATATTGTGATTATATTTTTCTAAATAATTGAAAAAAGAAATATATTGTAAAAAGAATGTCTTAAAAATTACCCCAAAAAAATGCTGTAAAAAATACGTGGAACCTATGAATAAATAGATCTAAGAAATTTTTATTTTCTCTCGTGGTGATCGGTTTTTTTACAAAAGTTAATACGTATAGATTGTATTATTATTTTCAAAATTTCTTATTCAAACTCTGATTCCTTTTTCGAAATTGTAATATTAATATAGGAAATTACAGTTGATTTACTATTTATTTCATTGATTTCTGGAATTATTAAATAGAGAAATTTCACATGTTTCTAATACAAATTTTAAAGCAATTTTTTAATGTTACGAATTTGATTTTAACAATGAAAGCGGAAAATGTCAAAGACTTTAACGGATATTGTTTAGTTTACTTGATAATTTTCATGTTTTCTGTTGGAAATTATTGAATAGAAAAAATTTGTCCTATTCTGGTATTTTAATTATATTTTTTTTAGAAACGAAAATAATTTGTAAGAAATAACTATTGTATAAAATTCACAAAAAAAATTATATAAATATTTTTAAAAATTGTTTATGAAATACTAGATATGCATGGAACAATTTTTATCATAACAAGTCATGAACTAATTCAAAATTTTTTAATCTGATTGGATATCTGACAGAATTATTTATACGCAATGAATCAATTTTTATTGGTAGAATTTTAAACATTCTTTATAAGCGAAATTAAATTTTTTTAAAAATTCAATAACAAATTTTGAGAATCAACAACTATTCAATTCTTAAAACATGAGATTGTAAAAATTTATATAAAAAACCAATAAAATTCCTACAATTTATGCGAACAATTCATAACCAAACGAAAAATTTCAAAATCTGATTGAATATCTGACAAAATTATTTATACACAAAGAATTCATTTAGATTAGTAAAATTTTAAACATTCTTCAATAGCAAAATTGATTTTTTTTGAAAATTCTTTAAAAATTGTTAGAATCAACAGCTATTTAATTCTTAAAGCATGAAATCGTAAAAATTTGTATAAAAAACCAAAAATTCTCACAATTTATCTGAAAAATTCATTACAAAATTGAAAATTTCAAACTCTGATTGAATTTCTGACAGAGTTATTTATAAACAAAGAATTCATTTAGATTAGTCAATTTTTTAACATTCTTTAATAGCAAAATTGAATTTTTTTCAAAATTCATTAAAAATTTTGAGAATCAACTACTATTTAATTCTTAAAACATAAAATTGCAAAAATTCATAAAAAAATAACTGAAATTCTTACAATTTATCTGAACAATTCATTACTAAATTAAAAATTTGTAAATCTGATTGCATATTTGACAGAATTATTTATGCACAAAGAAGTAGTTTAAACTGGTAAAATTTTTAACATTCTTCTTAAGCAAAAATCAATTTTTTGGAAAATTTATGAATATTTCAAAAATCAACAATTATTTAATTCTTAGAGTATCAATTACAAAATGCATATAAAAAACCAATACAATTCCTACAATTTATTTAGGTCCTCCAAAAATACTAAAATCACTTGAAATCTATTATGATTCTGTTGTTCAAATGAAATAATAAAATAATTCAAATTCTCAGTATATTGAATTTACAAAAGACACTTTCTAAAAAAATTGAGAGATATATTAAAAATAACCATAAATAATAGAACATTGTGTCACTAATTGAAAAAATGTAAAAAAAAATTTTTCAATACGTATACCAGATATACATGAAATCCCAAAAAATACATATTGAAAAAAATACGAAATTTTAGATATTCATATGAAAATCCACAAGGGTAAAAAAATTTTTTCAAATCGTACAGATTCTAAAAATTTCAAAAAATCTTAAACGAAAAAAAATCTATGAAATCACAGTTTTCCTAAAAATCCATTCAAATACGAAAAATTTATTGCACTTCGATTTCAGGAGCACTAAGATTTCGAATTCTGAATAGTAAACTACAAAAGTACTATAAATCTGTAAAAGTACTACATTTTCCAACAAAAATAAATCAATACTCAAAAATACTAAAAATTCTTTTAATAAAAGTGTACATGATCTCATCAAAAATTTCTTAAATTACAGGAAACTCATAGAACTCTGAATACTTTGAAAAAAAATTCTAGATGTTCATAGAGAAAATTTCTAAATATACCAGAAAAGCTTTGAAATTGAGTATATCATAAAAAAAAAAACACACACAAAATCCTAGAAATTCATATAAAAATTCACAAGAGTAAAAAATCTTTTCAAACTCTACAGATACTAAAAAAAGACAAAAAATCTTAAACAAAAATAAATCTATGGAACTACACTTTTCTAAGAAATCCATTCAAATACGAAAAATTTATTGACTTCGATTTTTGGAGCACTACAATTTCGAATTCTTAATAGCAATCTACAACAATGACATAAATCTGTAAAAATTCCACAATATCCTCCAAAAACTAATAAAAACTCAAAAATACGAAAAATTCTCAAACTAAAAATATACATGATTTTCTCAAAAATTTCTTAAATCAAAGAAAACTCATAAAACTCTTAATACTTTAAGAAAAAATTCTAGATTTTCATAGAAAAAATTTCTAAATATACCAGAAAACCTTTGAAATTTTGCAAATGTTGCAAAAATATGAAAAATACTTGATCGACTTACTTATTTCACGCCACGAAAAACTTAGATCCATTGCGCCATCAGAAGTTTCACTTTGTAAATCCCACTCATTCATGAAACGTTATTTCGCGACAAATTCCGAATTTTTCCCTATTTAGCAGTTTTCTTAACCCCGCATTATGTGGCAAAATTGCTCACGGGTTATGAAAACTCTTGACAATAAAACAAATATCGAGCGAGGCAATAAATACCGTGTTGGAATTCTTTGCATTGAATATGCCGACGTGAAATAAAAGCGGAGATAAAAAGGTGCAGCCGATTCGACGTGGAAATCGTAAAAGCAGCGCCAAAACGTAATAATAACTTCCTTGTCGAAAAAGTTTAGTAGTGTTTCATCGCCCTCGCCGATGGATATCCGAGTAAACAAGTTGTCCCCCCGAAGTGATAAAGCTGGCCGTAAAACTTAATGCGCGCTTGGCCCTTTAGCCGGAGCGAGAAGGAGAATTTGAAATTGTGCGATGATAATTTGCTATTCTCCTTCATTTTCTTGGCGAGACTGTAAAACAACTATAATCCCCGTAGTATTTATGCGAAATTTCACGGACAAATGTGTCGCGAATGATACTATAAATTTTATCATCCAGCTCCTATCCCTGCAACTTTTTTCCGAGCATAAAAATCCTGAACAGTATGATAAATTCGCAAAAATTGAGAGCTACAGCATTTGAAAAATATCGAGTTTTTCAATCAAAGTTTTTTTTTCATGAATTTCATGAGGTGGTCGTACCCGTTTTCGCTCGTTGTGCAATTTCGCTACCCGCTGCTATCCGTGTTTATTTGCATATGAAAACGGATTTCCGTGCGAGTATGATTGAGAAAACTTTACATTACCACCCGAGGCAAATTAGGCATCGTAAAAGATACGACGGGAATTTGAAATTCACGCCGAGGAAATTTGCGACGTCTTCGAAATAGAAAAATGTCGTTAAATGCGGAGATGCTCGGACTCGTTGACCCGGTTTTTCACGGTGCTTGTAACAACGGGAAAAATGCTGCATCGTCGCTAACGGGAATCTCCAATTCAAACATCATAACGCGGAAGAAGAGAAATTTCGAATCGTGGAAAATCGTTTTGCTGAAATCTTTGGCAGTCAAAAGGAGTTTTTGAAGGTTAAGAAAAATTGAAATGGGTGGAGAACAGTGGCGTAGGCAAAAAAATTTTTCAGTATGGGTTTTTGAAGCATCAAGCTGCACAGCGTATTTCGAAAATTTTCTTCAATCTATGTTGTTAACTTTTGCAAATACATTTTTTTCGAAATTGAAAATCCTGGGTGTAGCTCGATGTCGAGCTGCACCCCGGACTGGGAATGAAAGCTCCCAGAGTTAAGGTGAGAGTTTCATAATGACGTGGCAATCACGTGCTCGACGAAAACATAAAGAAAAAAGTATTTTCTCGAATATTTATATATTTTTAACAACAAATTCGTTATCAGGGATATGGTTTACATACTGTTTTTTGAGAAAATATGTATGTACGGGGATTTGGAAACTTTTTTTATTGTTCATCTGGGGGAAAGAGTAGAATTGAAGTTATAAAAAAAGTGAGAAAAAGGTGAAAAATACTGAAAAGGTTAGAAATTTGGGAAACTGCCAAAATTTATGTAGATTTAATCTCTGTAGAAAATATAGAGTTACTGAAAATCGATCGAAGTTTTGGCTCTGGATCATCAGATTTTTGAAATCTAAAGAGGAATCTTCAAGAATATTGGAAATCTTTGGAAATGCTAAAAAATGTTTCATGGATACTAATAGAATGTGAGAAATGCTAAAATTCTTTGATAATTAAGAACTATGTAGATTTGTTTTTCTTAAAAGTTAATGACATTTCAATTCCTAGAGCAAGCAATTTTGGAAATAAATATAGAAATCAATTTACATACTAGAAAATTATTGAATTGATATAAATACTTACTGAAAAAAAAGTATTAAAAATCTGAAAAATGTGTACTTTTCTGTAAAAAAATCATCAAAATACTCAAAACAGTTGAAACTTTGAATTCTATAGTAAGAAGTTCTCTTAATTTGTACAGCAATTAATAGAAATACTAGGAATCTATAACACTATACAGAAAAACTACAAACTTCTATAAATATCAAAAATCCACAATTTGATGAAGTACTTAAAATCTGTGAGGATATAAAAAAAATATACATAAAACTAATTCAAGCTCGTGAAAATTTTTTCTTCGAAACATTGAATCTAGAAAAATTAAAAGACATCTATTGCAATATTGAAAAATTCTCTACATTTTATGTAAATTGAAGAAATATGATAAATACTAGAATACGTATTTGTAGGTAGTAGTGATTTGAGTATTTCAATTGATTTTTAACCAACGTTATTTTCTTAGCAGTTTTTCTATTCTTTCATTCTTTTTTCACTATTGATACAATTCGGAGAATATATTTATTGATTTCTATATATATTTTTGAAATTTCATGTTCCAGGCTCAAAAGTTTTTTTAATTTGAAAAAAAAAAACATATAAATCGTTTTCTTATTTTGACAGATTTTTTCTATTCCTCATATATATTTTTTATTTATAACATTTTCATTCATTCTTAAGTATTTGAAGAGATTCTACGTTTATTCTGTAAATTGCCATATATATTTCGAAAACTGCCTGCACCAGAATTCAAATTTCTATAGAATTATCCGAATTTAAAAGATTTTTTTAAGAAATAGATTTATATAGTTTTTTTTTTTTCGATATTTAAAATATTATGTCACATTTAGTAGTGTTTTCAAAGATTTTTAGTTATATTATATATTGCTATACACACTTTTCAGAAATTGTTGCTCTGGAATTCGATGTTTCATGGATTTAAGGTATTTGTGAAGATTTTTAAAAAATCAGTTCTTTTATAGAATTCTGTTACATTTAGAATTTCCACACAGTTTTTACGATTTGAAAGATTTCTTCGTATTTTTATTGTTTTTTTTTTTTTTATAGATTTATAAAATTTTCTCAAAGGTTCAATGTTTTTTAGATTTGTATCATTTTTGTAGATTCTAATTCTTCCTAAAAATTCACTGGGTTAAAACAATTTTAAAATTTTTTATTTCCTACATTTTCCTAGCCTAACACTTATAATTTCAATTATATTCAATTTAAAATTTTTTCGAAGACAGGATTTTCGTTGTTTTCGAGTTACTAAAATTCATTTATAACATCAATAATGAATAATAAAATCATTTTAAATAATAAATATTTGATAATAAATATAATCATATTATATTGAATAATAAATGTCATAAAATTGGGAGAAATATAATGAAATTTCAGATAAATAATAAAAAACATAGAGTAAAATAAATTATTAATGAATAATAAAATTCAGTTATAAAATTTTGCAAAGTACAGAAATTATATGAAAACATTCGTTACGTTATTTACATTTCAGTGTGTAAGTTTTTAATCATTTTTCATGATATGTATTTGTATCATCAATCAACATCACATTTTTTTTCGGCACATAATAATTCTTTCATCCAAATTGAGTAGTTGCATGGAAAAAATCAAACTTAGCAACATATGTATCAAATATTTTCAAAAAAAATCAATATGTTTTTTTTTGTTTCTTTTTTTTTTAAATGATGATTATAAAAGATATGTGAATTTTTTATTCCGCAAATATAAGTACACTAAGCTTAAAAATGACGTCACGAAGTAAGAATAATCTCACTTGATTTGACTTCTCAAAACGATGTGTCTTCGTCAATTTTAAAGATATGACAAAAAAAATACGTATCTGATTTTTTTTTTTTTGATAAATTTACCATATTAGCAATACAAAAAATTGATGCACCTTGTCCATTACGTAAAGTGTTTGAACTCTTTAAATCTCCACCTGCCAAAGAATACTGACAATTCCGAAAAGGCTTATTTCTATAATATTCCTAATTATTTCTGTTTCATTAAATTACGTTTTGTGTCACAAAAAACTTTCACAAACCCATTGAAAACCTCCTACGTCCTTCCATTATTACCCCAGTACCAAGATCACCGTCGCAAGCCAAATGGGCCAGTACCAGAACCATCGTCTCGGGAATTTCCGGCATAAAAATCCGCGACGTTACTGTCGGTGGCATATTTTCCGCGCGCACTTAGGATTACTTGTTTGCATTAAATCGACTAGACAGCAGCTGCTTTCAAGATCAATAACGTTTCTGAAGCTTGCCATGCTCGGCTAGAACTAAATGAATAGTTTGTTGACACACTAGCGATCGATTTGACAATGTATCTACCCGAGTCACTTCCTAGTTTGCTCGGATTTCGAATAAGAAGAGAGTTTGCATTGCACTCGATCCACCTGACCCGAGTACACGTCACTCGATTATTTCACCCCCCCCCCCTCCGCCCCTCCACCACTTCTTCCGCGTGCCGATTCTTTGTTTCTGTGGCTCTCCTCGCTGCGCGTCATAATGGGGGCTTTTTCACAAAGCGCGTCAATAAACCCTGGTGTGCATGTTTACTCTTTTCTTCATCGCGGGATTTCGGCTTGGCCGCGCAAACAAATTTGAAAATGGAGAATGAAAATCGAACGGGAAAAAATTGATGCCGAGTGAAAAGCGGGGATGATGGGCGGACGAAGGGAACGGTTGAAGGGTATGGAGAGTTGTGTTGATTTTCTGGCGGTGGACTCTGAAAAGATGGAAAAACCCGGTTCTTCTGTAGATTTGTACAACAGGGCTGATTTTTGACGAATTGGAGGTTTGAGGGTTTTGGAGGGATGTTTCTATCTTTCGATAGATGAAAATTGGAAGTCGTTATGAACTTTAAAAAAATCAATGCTTATTCAGATTCCTGGGAATTCATCGACATCCATTCGCTGGCGATGAATATTTGCCGGAAACAATTCCTGAGATAACGCGCTTGTTTATTGCCAAAGACTGGAGTGAACTTGGAACGATAATGTCCATTATCAGCTCGTTGCCCCTTTTTTTCCGCTTGCCAATCAAGCTACAGCTGCGTCCAGACATACTTCACCGGTGTACGCGTGGCCCATTTTGATGCGGGCTCGCGAGATTTATGCGCCGGATGTGACTTGGCTCATATTTTATGCACCGCCAGCGCTAAACAAGCCTAAACAATGCGTTTTCCGAGTCACAAAGGGCCCCGGGAAATCAGATCGTACATTTTCGGGAGCGTTTTCTTTTTTGTTTTGATAAAGAACCAGCAAACAATAGTAATGTACCAAATATCGCGCTCTCTTCAACCTACCCAAGGGCACATTCGCGTATCCTTTCGGCAAATAAAGGCGCGTGTAACGATGTACTTCAACCCCTTCGGATTCACCGAGTCTCTCTCCGCTTTGCGTATTTTATCCTATTTACCGGGGCACAATATTTACCGGCGACTTATAACCATCGACTGTTAAGCCGCGTGTAAAACGTTTGCATAATGCATACATTCGCTACTTCCGAGAAACGTTCTTTTTGTCTTGCTTGCGAGTACGGGAACTATCGTTCTATTTTGGTTTTGCGAGTGTGTTTGTTCGATTCCAATGGCTCCTTGTTCCCAAGTCAGGTTGAGGTAAAATCGGGCAAAAAATTTTGGAGAACTTCAGATTTGAGAATTGGCGTAGCAAGACATTTCGACGCCTGGGGCATGATGGAGGATATCCCCCCCCCTCTCCCAATGAAATTATCTTTAAGAATAATCGATGACATTCGTTTTGGATAATGTTTTTGACATTAGAAAGTGTCTCAGAATTCCGAATAAGACACATTGGACTGTCTTCGAATTTCAAATAAGATATATCGACAAGTGTCTTGTAAATTCAAAATATTTTGAAAATTTTCCCAAAATTGTTTTCGAAAAGTATCTAAGATACTTGAAATTGTATTAAAGTTCGAAAAAAAATTTTTTGAAGGACTTTAAATTCCAAATAAGACTTCATGGATTTTCTTCAAATTTTATATAAATCACTTTGAGTAGTGTCTTAGATGTTTGAAACAGTCTTCGAATTTTAATAAAACACCTCGAATAGTGTCTTGGACATTTAAAAATGTTTTGAAATTTCGAATAAGACACTTTAGAGTGTCTTACACTTTTAAAGAAGAGACTTGACGAAGTATCTCAGAGATTCAAGAGTGTCTTAAAATTCCAAATGAGACGCTTTTGAGTGTCTTAGAACTTCGAGTAAGACATTTTGTAAAGTATATTGTTAATGTCTGAATATCTTTGAATTTTCAAAGACACTTTGAAAAGTGTCTTACAATTCTAGAAAAGGTACTTCAGGAAGTGTCCACAAATTTTTAATAAATCACTTTGAGAATAAGTGTGTCAAACGTTTGTAAGCGTCTTAGAATTTTCTTAGCACACCTTCAAAAGTGTTTTGAACATAAAAGAGTGTCTCATACTTCAGTTTAAAAAACATAATAGTGTTTTGAAATTTCTAATGAGACACCTCAAGAATTGTGTTGACATTTGATAGTGTCTTAGAATCTTAGATAAGACACTTTGAAGTGTGTTAGCACGCCGAACAAGACATTTTTGATTGTCTTAGAATTTCGATAAGGCATTTCAAGAAGTGTCTAGGGAATTACAAATATCTTTAAAATTTTTTAAAAACACCTAAAAAATTGTCTTAGACACTTGAAAGTGTATTAGAGTTTTAAAAAGATAACTTTCAAGGTCTTTAAATTCAAAATAAGACTTCAAGGATTGTCTTCAAATTTTATATAAATCACTCCAAGTAGTGTCTTAGACGTTTCAAAGTGTCTGATAATTGCAAATAAGAGACTTTACGAAGTATCTCTGAGATACAAGAGTGTCTTAAAATTTCGAATGAGACGCTGAGTGTCTTAGATTTATGAGTTAGACATTTTGTAAAGTCTCTTAGAAATGTCTAATCATCCTTGGATTTTCAAAGACACTTTGAAAAGTGTTTTACAATTCCAGAAATGATACTTCAGAAGATCTTTGAATTTCAATAAGACACTTCAAGAAGTGTCTACAAATTTGTAATAGATCACTTTAAAAATTAATGTGTCAGACGTTTGAAAGCGTCTTACAATTTTCTTCAAACACTTTTAAAAGTGTTTTGAACCTAAAAAAGTCTCTCATAATTCGGTATAAAACCATCAAAGTGTCTTAGAATCCTGGATAAGACATTTTGAAGTGTCTAAGCATTTCTAACAAGACACTTTTGAGTGACTTAGAATTTCAGGTAAGGTATTTCAAGAAGTGTCTTGGGCATTTCTGAATATTTTGGAAGTTCGAAAAAGACAGTTTAAGAAGTGTCTTATACACTTGAAAATGTCTAAGAATTCCGGAAAAGATATTCTTAATTGTCTTAAATTGTTGCATTCATCACCCAAAGAAGTAATTAAGATGTTTAAAAGTGTCTTAGAATTTTCCTAAAACATCTTAAAAAGTGTTTTCGACATTGAAAAGTTTCTTCGAATTCCGAATAAGGCACATTGAAATTTCTTATAATTTCAAATATAACATTTCAAGAAGCATCTTGGACATTCGAAATCAGAAGTAATGATTCTAATTTTTTTCCTTCAAAGAATGATAAATCGGCCACCCATGTGAAAACTTTCATCCCATTTTGTGCGCTTTTCGAAAAGCTACGACCCTGGATTTGAGGTATTTCAAATCAAGATTCGAGAGTTTCTTTTCAGAAGTTATAAAAATTAGAACCATTGATATTAATTCCATTTTAAAAATATACTGTTTCGTATTTGTCGTAAATATTCCAAAAAGTGCCTACCACTAAACCCACATTCCAAAAACTCACTTCAATACCTCAAAAACAAAAAAAAAACATACATGGATTTTCTCCATGGAACGCTCGTTCCATTCATTCAGTTTCAATGCCGGGACATTCGCGCAAAGATTACGATAGAAAAATGCGTCTTGGAGCAAGTGAAAAATCCGCGTCGCGAGGGAAATCCGACGCATATGAAAAAAGCGCCACGTCGTTTCCTGACAGACGAGGCGGCCCTGATAGTTTTGTAAAGGCGAGCGCGAGTCGCGACTAAATAGAAACAATCCTGGCGACTTTTGATGGCGCTGAATATTAAATTTCGTCTGCATCTCCCGTTCTTATTGGATTACGGGTAACCGGCCGGGTACCAACGGTTCTCCGCCATCCCTTGTTTTCCCTCTAAGTACCTACCCCATTCGCATTGGCACGTTACACTCAACTCGTCGAGGGCTGGCGGCGCTCGTACCCCGTTGCACCGTCGGGGTTGTTTGTATGAAAATTAAATTCATAACGGCGAAAATCCTTTACGAGCCGGCAATGGCTTCCAGGGTGTCTGACAGATCCGCAGCAAAAAAATTCTACGACTTTAGCTGGTTTAAGGCTTCTGGTTCCGGTATTTCCTTTTTTTTTGTTTTAAGGGAATGATATTTCTTCCAGTGATATTTTTTTCATTCGTTACATTGATAGGCAAAGATTCCTTAATGAACAAAAACAACGTTAAAATTTTTATCTCTTTTAAAAACAATCTCAAGTTCATCAAAACAGTGTCAGAAGCAGAACACGCATTTCGCACGATAAACAGTCCATTCGACAACTTTACCCGACGACTTAATGCCCAAGTAATTAGCTTCGTTGTCCGAGGAAAGTCTGCCGTGTCGTGTTATGCATAATGCCGTCGCGTTGAGTCGAGTCAACGAAAGGTCAATCGCCGTGGTTAAAATGCGTAACGTGAGACTGAACAAACGTATAAAAATGCACAAAAGGTTTCTTAATCTACCCACAACAAATACCAGAGTCATGGAAATTTACATGAACAATAACATTTGACTAATTCTCCGATGAGAGGGCAAAAGTTAGACTTGAAAGTTGAAAATGTATGGAAGCATGGGAAGTTAAGCGAAAGCTCGTTATACGGACGATGAAGCGACGTAACGCGGTTCACGGGTGGCGAATCGCACATAGAGGCTCTTTGAATCTAGCGCAGGGAGAGCGTGAAAGTAACAAGGGCGATTTCTTGGTGTCGCCGCAACCCTTTCGTCGCTCGTTCGACAGGCTTTAACAAGATGTTAGTTGGTAAAAGGTGGTTTTAGTGACCGAAGCAATATTATTTTACAGTAATTGATTGAAGTACTGTAACATCATACGATAAATTTGTTTTTTAATGACAATCTGGAAAATTTGTCGAGTTGAATATAAATTTAAAAAATCTGAACGAGATGGCAGAAATTTGATAAAATCTTTAAAGTTGTGAATAATTGAAATTTTGTTAATAAAATAGAGCAACGTTTTGAAACTGAATTTTTTATTACGGAATTTCATTTATACACGACTTTTTTACTTTGATTAAATTTCGTCATTCTAGTGAAGATTTTTGAAATAATGTTGAACTACACGAGTTTTTTAAGTCGTCATGTAAAACAGATTTGGAATATTTTTCAATTTTTTTTTAAGTGCTTTTAGTGACCGAAGCAATATTATTTTCCAATAATTGATTGAAGGGCAGTAATATAATGTTTTATAATAAATTTGTTTTTTTATGACGATCTGGAAAATTTGTCAAGTTAAATATAAATTGAAAATCTCAACAAGATTGCAGTAATTCAATAAAAGGAGTTCAAGTTGTGAATAATTGAAAATTTTTGAAATAAAATTGAAAAACTTTTTTAAACTTAATTTTTTTTTAAGAATATAAACTATACACAACTTTTTAGATTTAATTTTATTTCGCCAATCTGGTTGAGATTTTTTGAATAATGTCAAACTTGACGAGATTTTGAATCTTCATAGAAAACAGATTAAGAATATTTTGTAATTTTTTTTTATTGTTTGAGTGACCAAGGCAATGCTATTTTCCAGTAATTGATTGATTGGCAGAATTATAAAATTATATAATAAATTTGTTTTTATTTATGATGATCTAGAATATTTGTCGACTTAAATATAAATTGAAAAATCTACACAAGTCTGCAGCGATTTCATAAAATCTTCAGAGTTGTAAATAATTGAAACTTTGTGAAAAAAAAATTTAATAACGTTTTAGAATCTAATTTTTGAACATAAATTTAATTATACACAACTTTTGATATTTTATGAAATTTTGTCACTCTCGTTAAGATTTTTTGAATTATGTCAAACTTGACAAGTTTTTTGAATCGCCATTGAAAACCGATTAAAAATATTTTGTAATTTTATTTTATTTATTTATTTATTTTTTTTTTGAGTGTTTTGAGTGACTGAAGCAATATAATTTTCTAGTAATTTTTGACGGGAAGTACTATAATGTTATATAATTAATTTGTTTTTTAATGACGATTTGGAAAATTTGTCGAGTTGAAAATAAATTGTAAAATTTAAGGAAGATTGCAGAAATTTCATAAAATCTATAAAGTTGTAAAAAAACTGAAATTTTGTAAAAAAAATTATAAAAACGTATTCAAACATTATTTTCCTTCTACACAACTTTTAAGATTTTATTAAATTTCGTCGATCTGGTTGAAATTTTTTGAATTATGTCAAAATACACAAGTTTTTAAAATCGTCATTAAAAACACTTTTAAAATGTTTTGTAATATTATTTATGTAACTTTGAACGCTTCGTAGAATTTGAGAAAACGAAGCTGAATTTTAGAAAGCATGCATGATAACTTACTCTACTTCGTTTTTGAAAAATGTGAAAATCTTTCATAGTATTAGAAAATAACAAAAAATCCTAGTCAGTTAAAAAAATGTTCATACCATTCAGAAAATCTGAATTTTTCGTAAAATGTTTACATTCCGAAAATTCTGGAAATTATCAATAATGAATTTCGAAAGATAAATCATACCATGTAGATCGAAGAATGAGTAAAATGTTTTAACTGATGCCTTTTTATGAGCGTTTATGATTTTCGATTTATCTATACCTACAATGGTTTATCCATTAGTTGATTCATTTATTCATTGTTTTAAACGATTTAACTTCTCTTTGATGGTTATCACCAGGGCAACCAAAAATATTTACGATAAAATACAAAATATTTATTTATTTATGCATGAAAAAACAATGAAATATTTATAATAGGCTATTGGATGGGAAGAAATATTTATGATCAAATGAAAGCAAATTTTATGCTTTTTGTACAGTTGTTCACATTTTCAGCTCCTAATCAAAGGTGATACAGAAAAGGACCACATATTTTGCTAAACTCCTGACTTCTAATTCGGAAAGCATTATGTTTCAATTAATTATTTATTTTGAAATGTAAAAAGATCATTAATTTGTAGTCATGTGACATGTCGAATAATTCCTCGGTAATTTTCAAACTGCAAATTAATGAAAATGAAATGAATTTTATTGAATTACAGAAAAAGACAATTCAAATGAAATTCAAATCATTTGCATTTTGAATTGAATTGAATTTATTTAATATGATATTGGAATTTTTTCATTTTTAATTCAATTTTTTCATTTTTAATTCAGTTTTTTTCATTTTGAATTCAGTTTTTTTCATTTTTCATTCAACTTTTTCATTTTCAATTCAATTTCTTCATTTTCAATTCAATTTTTTCATTTTCAATTCAATTTTTTCATTTTTAATTCTGTTTTTTCATTGTTAATTCAATTTTTTTTACTTTTAATTCAGTTTTTTCATTTTTCATTCAATTTCGTCATTTTAAATTCAGTTTTTTCATTTTGAATTCAGTTTTTCCCCTTCTTAATTTAATTTTTTAATTTTTAGTTCAATTTTTTCATTTTTTATTCAATCCTTTCATTTTTAATTTGAAATTTATTCGTGATTTTTCATTTTAATATAATTTGCAAAAAATTTAATGCAAATAATATGAAAATTGGAATTTTATGCAAATTAAAGAAAAAGAAAATGGCAAAACATGCATAAGAACTACATATTTTTTATGATCAAAAGTTTTGAAAATATTTGGGATTAAAATTGAAAAACCTCAAAATATTTACAAAAAATCTATAAGTAGCGAAATATTTATGTTCTGCCGGAAACTGCCAAAACATTCGTTTAAATATTTTTTATTTAAATAAATATTTTTAGTTGCCCTGGTTATCACTAACTTATTTTTCTTACTTGAATAATTTTCAACTTATTTTTTAATGAACAGTTAAATAATCTATATATTCCTTAAAAATCTACAACAAAAATGAACAAGTCAGACATTTGTTCGGCACTGTTTTATTACTGAAAGCGTTTGCTTGAAGCAAGATTCGAAGGTTTCTCTAAAAATCGTTGCCCTAGTGAAAGCTGGGACGACGACGTTGCTGGCACCGGACAGAAACTGAATTCGCGTACTGCGTATGCGAAAGTGATGTTCGGGAAAAGCCTTTCGACGAGAGAAGCGTGGCAGTAAATCTCCGGGCTCGAAATTCAGTGTTATATGAACGAAACGAGCCCTCAGTCCCCCGACGTCAATTTACTGGCGTTAAACACGAAATAACGTCGCTCGCCATAAATCCACCTTAATTTCGAGTCGACTCGACATGCTCTGCCTCACCCGTGGAGCGTGGGGGCCAATCAACGCTAACGACGATGCTAAAGTCGTACGAGTACGATCGTTTACTCGCTAAACTACTGAACTGGGTAGTTTGAGCATTCGCTGATTTCACGACTTTTTTACCTAAGCATCCTTTTTTCTCGCCCTTCGAGGGGTATCGATGCGAGTGATATTTGATCTGAGATTCACCCTGGTCGAGAACTTTTTTTTTACGTGCACTGAGAGAACTGGTTTGGTTACAGCAACCATTGATTTAGTAAAATATGGACCTACAAAAGTTTTGGGTACTACAACCAAAGCTTTGGTTATGACAACCTAAGATTTTGTTATAGCAACTAATATTTAATTTTTATTACTTATAATTACATATGATATAATATTATATAATAAAATGTCAGCAAATTAATTAAAATTGAGGATACGAGCATCACATTATTAGGATTTCATGGAAATTACAGTTATATAGTCTCGAGTTCTAGAAGTGTATAGATATAAAAAAAAAAGAAAAAATAGAAATTAATGAAAATACTCCAAACTCTAAATCATAGAAATTTTTATCATTTTTGAGAACTAGAAATCTGTAGAGTGAGTTATAGGAATTCGAGAAATCTTTCAGAATTTCAGAATTCAGATTTCTGAATTCTTCAAAATATATTTATTTTAGGATTTCATTACGTTCGATGAATAAACTTTATTATTTGATGATGTAGTTTAAGTAATAGGATTTTTTAATTGTACGAATTTGGAGTTTCAAAGTTATAAAAATATTTCAGCTCAGTGTTGAACATTTTCCATACTTTTTCAAAATAATTGAACTCATTTTCTGTAATTTTTAAATAACTGTGGTTAAAATAACCTATGTATTTTTCTAACACTTATAATTTTTTTTTGCCTTAGATAAGGAATTGTAAAATAGCATTCTGAAATTTAATGAATTAATCAAATTGTTTTTTAGTTTTTTCAATATTTTATAGATTATAAAGAAAATAGTAACAAGACCGATTTTTTCAAAAAACCCCTCACTAACATTTTTTCTGCCTACGCTTTTGCTTGAAGCATATAAAATTTTGACAACAATTTCTGAAAGTGCAGCAAAGTGAGCGATTTCGGAAAAAATAATCATTGATGGAATTGTTATGTCAGCAAATTAATGAAAATGAAATATAAGATGAAAAAATTTATTATAATGCCTTTGAAAGTACAATAATAGAGTATCGAATTCTAAAAGTTTATAAAGCGATCTGCAAAAACTATAATTTATGAAAATACTGAAAAATATTACAAAGTCGTATGAAAAACAATAAATACGGAAATTTTAGCAATTCCTGAAATATTCGAAAAATATATTTCTTGTTGAATTTTAAGATATTCATTCTTTGACACTATCTATTATAATAATTCAATATAATAATTGTCAATTTTTTTATTTATATTTTTTAAATATTTTTTTCTTTTATTGAATTATATTCTTTATGTATAAATGTGTAATTTTCAATTATATTTAGGTTCATTAATATTTGTTTTATTTTATGTGAAGAGATTTTTTAATTTAACGAATTTTGGAGTTTCAAAGTTAAATCAATGTTCTAGTTCGGTGTCTTACATTTTTCATACGTTTCTAAATAATTGAACTCGTTTTTTGTAATTTTATTACTGTGTTTGTTATTGTGTATTTATTAAATACTTTGAAATATTTCTCATGTTTTGCCTTGGATAAGGAATTATAAAATAGCATTCTGAAATTCGATGCTCTATAAATCAAATTGTTTTTGAATTTTTTTCAATACTTTAAGATTATAAAGAAAATAGTAACAATTAATACAGATTTTTTTATAAAACCCCTTCTCAACATTTTCTCTGCCTACGCCTTTGCTTAAGGTACATACAATTTTCTCAACAATTTCTTTGAAACTGAAGACTTTAATGAATTTCTGCAATCTTGTTCAGATTTTTTTATTTATATTCAACTTGAAAAATTTTCCAGATCGTCATTAAAAAACAAATTTATTGTATAACGTTATAGTACTGCCCATCAATCAATCACTGTAAAATAATATTGTTTCGGTTACTCAAAACACTAAAAAAGAAAAATAAAATTACAAAATATTTTAAATCGGTTTTCAATGGCGATTTAAAAAATAGTCAAGTTTGACATAATTCAAAAAATGTCAACCAGTTTCACGAAATTTAATAAAATTAAAAAAGTTGTGTATCATTAAATTTATGTAAAAAAAATTAGATTCTGAAACATTTTTCAATCTTTTTTTCACAAAGTTTCAATTATTTACAACTTTGAAGATTTTATCAAATCGCTGCAGTCTTGTTTAGATTTTTAAATTTTTATTCAAGTTGACAAATTTTCCAGATCGTCAAAAAAAAAATGTAGTATATAACATTATAGTACTGCCCTTCAATCAGTTACTGAAAAACAATATTGCTTAGGTCACTCAACCAACTCAAAAAAAAAAAAAAAAATAAATAAATAAATAAATAAATAAATTGAAAAATATTTCAAATCTGTTTTCAATGACGATTAAAAAAACTCGTGTAGTTTAACATTATTTCAAAAATCTAAACTAGAATGACGCTATTTAATAAAATTTGAAAAGTCATGTATAATTAAAGTTCTGTAAGTAAAAAATTAATTTTAAAAACGTCTCTCTCTTCTTCACAAAATTTCAATTAATTGAAATAATTGATTAATTGAATAATTGAAAATAATTTACTAGAAACAGTAAAAATAAAATCAAAATAAAATAAAATAATCTACATGTTTAATAATATTTTACATTATTGAATTTATAAAATTTATCACATTCATTAAACTGTACTTTATGAATTTTTAAGAATAATTTATATCATGAACATTGAATAAAATTAAATTAAATAGTAACAGGACAGTTTAAAAAAAAAACCCTGCTAAAAACAGTAAAGTAAGTTTAAATTAAATTACATAGAAAAATGCACATTATTTATAATATTTTACATTATTACATTTATTTATTTTGCAACATATATTAAATTTAACATTATGAAATTAATAAGAATATTTTACATTACTTACATTAAATAAAATTAAATTAAATAGTAACAAGACAGTTTTTCTCAAAAATCACTGCTAAAAACAGTAAAAATATTTTAAAACTTCATTAAATAGAATAATTTAGAATAATAATAATATTTTTCATTATTGAATGTATTTAATTTATTCCATTCATTTAATTTTACATTACTCAATGATTAATAAATTAACATTAAATAAATTTGAATGAAATAGTAACAAGACACTAGTTTTTAAAAAACCCTCTCCAAAAAACTGTAAAATATGATAAATTCGATATATAAAAGAAAAGATTTTGTATTTTTATAATCCATGTAAATCTCGCTTTTTCGATCCGTCCGGACGACGTTGTCCTCGCGCAAACGCGGTAGCGATTTTATCGTATCGCGTGTCATTTGCCGGGCCTGGCATCTGTGGTTTCATCGCTCAAAATTTGCATTGGATAGCGCTTTTAACCCTTCGGTCGCGTGGTTTGTCCCAGCACGTGGCGGCGTATTTATTTTCACGGAGGCAATAAGTTCGGGTCGAAGGGGAGGTTCAGTCGAAATGCCACGCTCCCCAAGCTCGTGTGTTCCGTTTGTACGCGGTTTAAAGCGCGTCTATCTTGCACATGCAAAAGCGCGCCGTTCGCGCTAGCTGCAGTTGTTACTGCGGTGCCGGCGTTACAAAGTCGGCGTTAATTGCCTCCGTGGAGGCCCTCCCCTAACTTACGCATAAATACATGAAATTACTTCCCTTTATTTAGGGGCTCGTTAAACAGATCTAGTGTTATTGCCGACAAACTGAAAGATTCCTGAAATTTGTGACATTCAACAATTCAGAATACACGTCATTAAATGATTTGATGATCGTCTATTGAACCGTATAATACGCCATGTCAACAAATCATGACATTCTCCGACTCCCCTCGACTTTGACAAGGGTCGTTACCACTTTTAATTTCACTATTTGCCAACGTGATTGCCGGTAAACAAAATAAATGGGCGAGCGAAAGATAAGCCTTTTTACTGCGGGCACGTGTCATCTTCTGCAAATACAACATCTCAGCTTACAGCTCTTACTCACCCTTTATTCTCTTATTTTCCGATGCTGAATGCACGTGAAACCAAAAGCGACAGATGCCATTTCGTTAAATTTATAGTTTCTAATTTCACTTTTGTGAAATTATCTGAACAAGAGTTCGTTTCGGTCAAACGGATTTTTTTTTATGTTGTTGACGCACCAGGATCGGTCCCCGTGAAAAATTGTGAAGTAAACTTGAGACCGCAAATGAGAGACGAGCATGAGCTAATATAGTTTACCGCTCTCAATTATACGCCTGTGGTAGACAGTTCGGACTACTGCGGCGCAACTCCGACGACGGCCGTGTTTTTCTTTCTACGAAATTAGAAAACTTCTGAAGTTACCGCACTATGTGAAAAATACTCGCGATTTTTTTTACCGAGGGTTGCAGGCTACTTTCTTTTGGAAGCGATCCAGAAACTATCAAATGAAGCATTCGGAATGATTCATTGGTTGATCTTTTAAGAACTCCCCTTTTAAGTGTATTAGCGAACTGTGAATCGTTTTTGGGAGTGTATTTTATAATTTCAGAGAATTGTGGCTTAACTGACAGTTTAGGAAATTGAAGTTTTTTTGAATATAAAAATGTTTTGTTATCGAAGAGTTTAAAAATTGAAATTGGAAATTAAAAGTAAAATGTACATAAACGTGAATATCGAGAATTTTTTATTTAAAAATATACAAAACATGTTTTACTAAAAAAAAATATAATGAATTAAAATTGAAAAAAAACTTGGTTGTGTGTCGTTCGACACCCGGTAGAAGTGAAACACCGCGTTATTTTGTTCGCTTTCTGTAATTTTGTTCGTTTTCTGTAATCGGTAATAATGCAATGAATATAAATATGTCTATTTATAACAGCTGTCCTTGTTATCCATTAAAAAATTGTGCAAAAATTTGTTAAAAAAGATTGTTTGAACAAAAGCATTTTACAAAAGCAATGTCAAATTCTAACTCATCCACCCAAAAAACCATGAAATAAACATTTATGTTGTGAAAATAAAATTGTTAATAAATTTGTTTGAATAAAATGTTTAAACAAAAGAATTTTACATAAACAATGTCAAATCCAAACTCAGCAACCTAAAAAAAGTATGAGAAGGACATATATATTGTGTAAATGAGGTTTTTGATAAATTTGTTTAAATAGAATGTTTAAACAAAAAAACTCTACAAAAACATTAGTAAATTCAAACTCAGCAACTTAAAAAACCATGAAATGGACATATATGTTGTTAAAATGAGGTTGTTAATAAATTTGTTTAAATAGAATGTTTAAACAAAAAAATTCTACAAAAACGTAGTAAATTCAAACTCAACAACTTAAAAAACCATGAAATGGACATATATGTCGTTAAAATGAGGTTGTTAATAAATTTGTTTAAATAGAATATTGAAACAAAAGAATTTTACAAAAACAATGTCAAATTCCGACTCAGCAACCTAAAAAATAACGAAATGGATATATATGTTGTGAAAATAAGTTCGTTAATTGATTTGTTTGAATAAATTGTTCAAACAAAAAAATTTTACAAAAACAATGTCGAATTCCAACTCATCAACCCAAAAAACCATGAAATCGACGTATATGTTGTGAAAATAAGATTATTAGTAAATTTATTTATATAAATTATTCAAACAAGAAAATTTTACAAAAACAATGTAAAATTCAAACTCAGCAACCAAAAAAACCATGAAATGGACATATATGTTGTG
The DNA here is from genome assembly GCA_030522825.1 of Platygaster orseoliae. Lineage (NCBI taxonomy): Eukaryota > Metazoa > Arthropoda > Insecta > Hymenoptera > Platygastridae > Platygaster > Platygaster orseoliae. The sequence goes on from JAPYZL010168464.1 coordinate 21,140, forward strand.
AAAATAAGATTATTAATCAATTTGTTTGTAAAGATTGTTTAAACAAAAAAATTTTACAAAACCAATGTCAAATTCAAACCCAGCAACCTAAAAAACCATGAAACTGACATATATGTTGTGAAAATAAGATTGTTAAAAAATTTGTTTAAATATAATGTTTAAACAAAAGAATTTTACAAAAACAATGTCGAATTCTAACTCATCAACCAAAAAAACCATAAAATGGACATATATGTTGTGAAAATAAGATTGTTAATACTATTGTTTAAATAAATTTTTTAAATAAAAATATTTTACAAAAACAATATCAAATTCAAACATTGCAACCTAAAAGACCATGAAATGGACAGATATATTGTGAAAATAAGATTGTTAATACATTTGTTTAGACAGATTATTTAAACAAAAACTTTTTACAAAAACAATGTCAAATTGCAACTTATCAACCTAAAAAACCATGAAATGTACATATATATTGTAAAAATAAAATTGTCTATACATTTGTTTATATAATTTACCTAAACAAAATAATTTCATGAAAACAATGTGAAATCCTTATAATCAGCAACCCAAAAAAAAAAAAAATTTTTGGAAAAAAATTTTTAGAATAACAATTAACAAATCATCATTAATTCATTATGATATTTGTAAATGATCTCTATCGTCCAAACGTCAACTTTTCGCCAACTTGACAGCGTGACGCTAAAAGCGTGATGCGAAAAGCGTGACGCTGTCGTTACGGATTTACCCCCCGGGAAAAGAAGTTCCACTTAGTAATTGAAAATGGATATATATATATATATATATATATATATATATATATATATCAATTTGAATTTACCATAACCTTACAAATTCTCTGCCCCACGTGAAAATATCTGCACCGTTTTCCTATATGAAAGTGGGAACGTCGATGAACACGCATTTTCGTGCTTTGACTCTTCGGGAGGATCGCGGCATGTGACATCGGTCTTGGCTGACGACGAGAGAAATTCATTATTCAAATTGGGGTTAGTGCAGGCTTTATCGAACAGTCCCCTGTGACAACGAATCAGAGAGGACATTGCCGGACTTCGGCCAGTTAACGTGATTACACGCACAATGCCGCTTTCTACCCCTTTTCGTCCCTGCTTCGAATAGTGCCACCCAACGGCCTTTTCCGAGCCGTACCGAGCTTCCCTCGAGACAAATGAACGCTGGGTATCGTGACAGTCTCTGCTTTGGCCACTAGCTAACCAGCTCTCAACAGACTCCACTGTTTAGTCGCCTTACAACTCAGACCGAGCTTGAGTCATTACCTATCTCGACCTCAAGTAAGGTCCTTGTAGCTTTGTAACACTGTTGCACTGGCTCTACGTTACTCGCAGGACCCTCTTATCCTCGAGAAAAATGGCAGGAAAACCCGGGTTTAACTTGACCCTCGTTGTAGCTCGTGCGGTGCTACAATAGGGACAATGCAATCGATTTGAATTATTTCTCGTTATGTCTGTCAGGTCGAAAGAAAATTTTTGTAATTTTTAGTGAGAAAGATAGTAAGTGTTATTGTATACAGTATTGTAATATTCAAAATATTCGTATTGTAGTCTTTGGCAAATAATATAGTGATACTTATGGAAAAATGTAAAAATTATAATCATGTTGAGTTACCTACAATTTTACAAAATTATAATTCTCATCGATAAAAATTTTATGAGTAATTCAAAAATATAATTTATTCACAGTTAATTGAAAACTCAAATTAAAGTTATTTAAAACTCACAAAATAAAGAAAGTAATAATGTCAATTTTCCAAAAATATAGTTTTTTTTCTCAGAGATTAGTTTTAATCAGATCATAAAATGTATCTTCAGGAACAAAGACATTCATAAATTATGATGATTTAGACATAACAGCACATTCATAAAAAATAACTAAATATCTTGCTTTCTTTTTCAAAAAACTTCTAATAGTATTTCGAGAATTCAATGAACATACGAAAATCTTGGAACATTTCTTAGATAAAATCTTATGAATTGCTTTTGCAGAAAAAAATTTTGTTCTATATTTATTGCATACATTAAAAAATGTTGTAGCGTTATTTCAAAACGAGTTTGAGTTTGACGCTTACGACTATTTTTTTTACAATTTTATTAGTTTGTAATTTATAATTTTTACTTATTTGAATCTATACCCATAACTTCTTTTTATGTATTTATTTTTCATTTTTTTTTTTCATTTATTTACTATGCAGTAAATTAAAGAAAAAATTCTTATTGTCAAATTTATGAATGGGAAACACTGAATTCAAATGATGAGTAAAAAAATCATCATTTTTGTAACGAATTTGAAGGAATACAGTCAGATAAATATTGTGTTACAAAATACGAAAAATTTGAAAAAGTTCTGTACCTATAATATCAGAATCCCAAATTTTTCTCATCTTAAAATTTTCAATTTCTTTTTAATTGCATAAATATTGTTATGTTATTTATTCATTGTCTTTTCCACTTTGATTTTGTAGTAAATTTGAATACAAAAATTGCTAGAAAAAATGATCAACATTGAAGATTAAAAACGATTAGTTTGCCATTAGTCGATAGTATTGAGGTGCATTTTTCATTGAAATAATAATGCAATAACAAAATTAACTTTCATAATAAAACAAAGGCAGTGCAATATTCTATATTTTTAATTGATTGAAAAAATTTTTTTGTAATCTGAACAATTTTATTTATTCCTATTTTATTATTTTTAATTAGATAAATTTATATCCATAAATGCTTTTTATGTATTTATTTCTTAGTTTTTCTCAATTCTTTATGTATAATATGCAGTAAATTGAATAAAAAATTTTCATCTGCAAATTTATGAATAAGAAGCACTACATTCAAACGATTAGAAAACAAATAATTTTTTAAAAAGAAATCATCAAAATACAGTCAATTGAATATTCTGTAACAAAATTCGCAAAATTTTTAAAATTTATGTATCTAAAACATCATAAGACTGAATTTTTTAAAATTCAAAATTTCCTCATAATTGCATAACTATTGTTATATTATTTAATTTGTGTCTTTTTTACTTTGATTTTCTAGTAAATTTCAATACAAAAATTGCTAGAAAAAATTATCAACATTGATTAATTTTCAAAATTAGTCAATAGTATTGAGGTGAATTTTTCATCGAAATAGGATTGCAATAACAAAATTAATTTTCGTAATAAAACCATGGCAGTGAAATATTCTATATTTTTAAATTCATTTCAAAATTTTTTCCGCAATCCAAACAATTTTATTATTTTATTATTTATTGTTTTCAAATAGATGAGTCGAAATCCATAACTTCTTTCAATATATTTATTTTTATGTTTTTCTATTCCTTTAACCATACAGTGAATTGCATTAAAAATATTTTTCTTCAAATTCATAAATGAGAAACTCTGAGTTCTAATGATGAGAATACAAATCATCATTTTTTTAACGAATTTATAAGAATAGAGTTAATTAAATATTTTGTTACAAAATACGCGAAATTTTCGAAATTCCTGTACCTAAAATATCAGAATCCCAAATTATTCTCTTCTTGAAATTTCTCATTGTTGCATAATTATTGTGATAAGATTTAATTATTGTCTTTTTCACTTTGATTTTGTGGAAAATTCAAATAAACAACTCGTCAGAAAACATATTAACATTGAAGATTATAAACCATTAATTTCCAATTAGTCGATGGTATCAAGGTGAATTTTTCATTAGAATATTTATTCAATAATAAAATAGTTATCAATAATAAAATAAAAGTAGCGCAATATTCTTTATATTCAAATTTATTTCGAAAGTTTTTTAATTCCAAACAATTTAGTTACATTATAATTTATCATTTTCAGTTAGTTGAATCTTAATTCATAACTAATTATTACATACCTATTTATTTCTCAGTTTTTTTTTCATTCCTTTTAACATGCAGTGGGTAAATTGAATAAAAAATTTTCATCTACAAATGTATGAATGAGAAACACTGAATTCGAATTATGAGAAAACAAATCATTATTTTTTTAAAGAATTTATATGAATACAGTCAATTGAATATTGTGGTACAAAATATGCAAAATTTCCAAAATTCCTGTACCGAAAATATCAGAATCCTAAATTTTTCTGATCTTGAAATTTCAAATTTCTTAATGACTGCAGAACTTTGGTTATATTTTAAATTATTGTCTTTTTTACTATGATTTGTAGAAAATTTAAATATAAAAATCGCCAGAAAAAATTATTGAAATTGAAGATTACAAACGATTGATTTTTAATTAATCGATGATCATTGAAATATTCTTTATTGTTTAATTTATCTTATTATACAATTAATAATCCCAACGATTTCAACCGATTTTCAATTACAAATCCTATTAGTAAAGACGAATGAAGATGAAGAAAGGTAAATCAAATTCGGGCTTCATCTTCATTTCACTTCTAAAACAAGAAAAAACGCTAATAATTACATATTTTAAAATCAAAACGAAGTTTAAAATACATTAAAAGAAGTTAAAATTAGGCTTCCAACTCGAGATAATCTCGCTAAAAATTCTGTTTTTTCCCACCATTGACTTCTAAATAAAAAATATCCTAGAAATTTGTACTAAAAATCAATAAAACGTGTTGGCATGAGCTTAAAATGACTGCCATGTCGAAAATTTCTTCCTGTCGCGTTACTTCACGTCGCTGTAAGAGCGATCCATGAATTTCTCGACTCCGGAAAACGGAATCGACCGAACTGTGTCAGCTGTAACGGGCGATTTTTCATCGAGGATGGGAGATGCAATAATGATAAAGTGGTTTGACAGTGTGGCAAAAGGCGAAGCCGGGTCTTTTCCTCGAGACTCGCGCGCCGCTAGAAAGAAGATCGGCAAAGATAGAAATTTGCATAAACCGCCCATTAAGTCGCGACTAGTATATTGAAAGCGTTAGTGGTGTCTGTAAGTGAGCCATGAGATGGCTGCAGAAGGTCGCTCGCTTGAAGGAAAGTAATAACGTTTTCTGAGCTTGGAGATAAATTCACCTTTCCTACCTCCTCGTTGGTTTTGGCTCTTACGAACGCAAGTATTTATTTGCCAGATTAGAGGAAAAATTTTCTCAACCTTCTTCTCCCCTATACGAAAATGCTGCGGTTGCCTAATTACGCGGCAGAAAAATGCGTGGAGAACGGCTTTACTGTTTTCGAAACGGTATTGGCTGGACACGCGACCGCAATTGACGTTTTACGGATTTCACTGCGGGTTTTTACCTCATTACATGCGTTTCTTGCTATAACCGTTAGACTCACGAGTTTCGCTAAAGAAAATTGCAAACACTTATTCCCCGGATACACATGTTGTTTTTTCATAGGCTTTTAGAATAATTTACGAGACATTTGGAGTTAAGGGAACCTGAATTCCACTGTCGAGAGAGGTGTATCGTAATGACTATTGTTATGCATGAAAAGTGTGTTGCAAATTTCTGTAAAGAGGCAGAATGGAGATGATTAGTTTCAGGGTTTGAGTGTTTTTTTACGACTTTAGTTGGGAAATTTAAGATTTGTTGGGTATAAATTAGGATTGAATTATCTGTAGATGAACGGTGCTTTGAGTATCGGGAATTCAATGACTTTTGCTTTTATTTTAAACTAATTTAAAGTAATTAATTTATTGATCGTATAGATAAACAAGGGATCTTTTTTTTCTTGGAACGTACTTGATTAATTTCAATGTGTTTCGGAAATTGAGAAACAATTTTTTACGAAAATGAAATATGGAGATTTTGAAGTTTGGAGTCAATGATTTTTTGGGTTTGAGAAGTTTAGTCTTCTTCCGTATTGAACATTTGATAGATTATTCAATAAAATTGTGAATTCTTACCACGAAGGTACATATTTTTTTTATCGTTGTCTGAAAAATTTATATTTTTATAATATAAACAATATTGTTATCTTTTTCGATTGACGAAGGGCATTGAAATCATAAATTTCATGAATCCATTTTATAGATTTGTTTTGAAAAAAAAAAATTATTCTAATTGTCTGATTTTTACTTATGATGATTCGAATCTGGTATTTTAAAATATTGAAAAATAAATTAAATTTTAAATCTCATTGTTTTTAAACTTAAAGACAAATCATTTAAACTAAACAAGAATTTTCTTCAAATATATATATATATATTTTATTTTTTTAATCGAAAACCTGATACCCATGTACATGATGTACTCTTTAAAGTAATATTCTACTGCAAGATGAATTTCATTTTTCGAATCCACTCTAAAAAAAAGTGAGTGAAGAGTAGTAATGTTTACACTTAAATAAGAATTAGTCTGATACACTGTACTTTTAGCTAGTTACAAGTTGCATTTTTTATTATATAATATTCATAAAATTGATGATTATTCAGTAAATAAATATAGTTGAAACTTCTCTTAGATGTTATGCGTTTTGAATTTTACATTTTTTTATTTTCCGCATTACAATAGAGTTCACTTTCCTAATCCAAGTTTTAAAAAATTCATATAATTTTTTCAGTATATAAATGTGTATTTTTCTTTGTTGTATATTTTCGTGTTTATTATAGTATATTATATTATTAATTTAAATTTACTACACTAAAAATATATTGTTAATTTGACAATATTATATGAATTTCTGCTATGCATGTACTGATATTTAACGGTTTTTTTATTTACGTTCATAAAATTTTATATCGACCGAACGGTAAATATAAAATATCAAAATCAAAATAAATGAATTGCTATATTATAATACAGAGAAATTGAAAGTTGTGTTTATTAAAAAGATTCTTTGATTAATTACAATTTATTTTCATTTTGAACATTTTGGTTTTCTTACATTATAAATAAAAAAATTGTATACTCAGAAAAATTCATACTTTCTAAAATTTTTAACTATGTTATACAGTATTGTAAAAAAAAATATACAAAAAGGCAGATATCTTGTAAAACCTGCAATAATATTACGAAGATCACAATATTCTAGTATTATTCACTATAAATATTAAGAAAATGACTGGGTATTATTTAGAGTGAAAAAATTTAATATTATTTTACTGATGACTTCATTTTTTGTGACTTGTTTATCAGTAACCCATGGATAGAACATACAAACTTTTATTTTGAAATTTTTGAACAAGTTCGGAAAAGATTTTAACTTAAATTTAAGCAAAATCAGGCGTAGTTTAAAATTTCAATAAAATGATCATGGAAATCCCTTAAATCTTGTAATTTGTGGATATGAAAAAACTGGCTTCAAACTAGACTTACAAATATGATAAAAATAGCTCGAAAATATTGATAAACTGCAAAAAAGCATCGCATTTTTTTCATAATCGAGTATGCAACTTTTCTCATATTGTCTTGAAATATGAAACACAAAAAAAATTTTACATAAACTTTTCCAAAAAATAAGTATATAGAAAAATAACTGCTCATAATGTATATGGTAGATTTTTTTTAACGTCTAACCACAAAAAATTATGAAAACTCAAAAACGCGCATAAAACAATAAAATAACGATATTTATTTTCTTGAATCCAAGTATGACATTTGTTAACAATAGACGTATCTTATTTGATAGAAATTCACGTTTCTCTCAGTTAAAATTAGTGAAATATTTACTAATTCAATTCGTAGGTGCGTGATTAATAATCAAATTAGTGGAATTCCACAAGTTAGCTAAAGAAATAGTCAAATTTTACTGCATAAATTAGTAATTTATAAGTTTGCCTTTTAATAAGTGAAATTTTTGATACGATTAGATAATTAGAAAATTTATAACTAATGTGATCATTGACATTTTCACTAATCACATTAGTAGTTTCGAACTCTACCATTCAATTAGTTGAATTTTAAAGTGACTCATGAATTAATAAATATTCACTATTTCAAAAAGTAATTTGATGGTCGATGAACAAATAAGTAAAATTCAATGTATATGTGACCGAATATTTAGTGAATATTTTATATATGGGATGAAGTAATTTTTTCTTATACTTTTTAGACAGATTAAAATGGTATATCAACACCAATTTATGAAGTAAATACATTTCAATTTGATTTTCCTAAGATTAAATTCCCTTTTACGTGTTTGTTACATGTGTTTGTAAATTTCGCTTTTTAAATCACGCGCGCTTTCATTCTGGCGAAATGTCTCTTAAAGTTTGAAAGTAGTAATTCACTCTTTTTTTTAGTCATAACTTACTGAATCAATTATTAAACTTAAATCACTTTTGTAATTAGTGAAATTCCACTAATAATCAGTAGTTTTCTACCACTTCAAATCGAGAGAGAACGGTTTTCTCACTCTCTCAGATCAAATCAGTGAAATTTAACTATTTGTTAGCAATTTTTTACTGTTTGAATTAGTAGGAATCTAGTAACTAAGAAAAAGTTAAAAATTACTCACTTAATTAGTGAAACCAGCTCACTATTTGAAAAAGTAAGAAATGACTAATCAATTAGTAGTTTTTCACCTGAATTGTTAGTTAACAACTTATTCTCTGCTAAATGTTGTACGTATAAAAAATACAAATATAATTTATTCAGAAGTCAATTTTTACAAATGATTTAGTCATTGTATGACTATTCTAGTATCAATAATGATTATCAAACCAGTGTTTGAAATCAAATCGTATTTCAGTAGGTTATGAAGAAATCAATTACAAACAAATTTTCTTTTGTATTTTTTTTTTCAAACATGAGTATATGAACTCATTAAATAGTCAAAAATGACTATTAGATAAATAAAAAAATTTGGACTAAGAAAATAGTCAAAAACGACTATTAGATTAGTAAAAAAATTTGGACCAAGAAAATAGTGAAATAGCGTGACTGTGAAATAGTAAAAATGCACCGCTATTAGGAAATAGTGAAAAATCCAACTATTACACTGTCAAATTCTTACTAATTGTATAGTCAAATCTCCAAATTGACTACTTTGTTAGTAACAACACGTGTTACTATTTCATGTAGTAAAAATTTGACAAAGTGTATGGGAAGTTTTTTCTATACATTCTAACCACAAAAAATTCCTCAAACCCAGAAACGCACGTAAAACAATAAAATAAGGTATAAATCCCACGACGCGGTACGTTTCGCGATTCGTTCATCAGTGCGTGCGTTACGGTGATTTATCCGGTCGTGCCGAAACCTCGCGGTCCTATCATCCTTCTCCATTACCGCGGGGCTTTTTTCGCGCTCGGCACTTCGGCGCGCTCATTTTTCTTTAACATGCTCCTTGAAAGCAGCGCCAGGAAAAGCTCCGGCTATTGCCACGGAATCACGAGTCGATCCCCTTTTCGCGACCCGTTTCACTGTCTCTTATCTCGCAACGTCTGCAGCCCGCTGAATGCAAATCTTTCAGTGGATCGTTATGTATAAGTGAGTGACATTGGCAATACCAACGCCCCTGGGACCCGACTTGACAAGACCACCCGTCTTTCTAAGTATTCGCCGGAATTCCATCTCGCCCGAATAGTCTGGACGATCGATTCATGAACCGCTCAAAATAGTTTCCGCGAGTCTTGATGTTGCGCCCCGTGCTATTACGCTCCCTTTGCCCTTTCCAAAATTGAACGTTTTATAACGGCAAATGCGTCGATACTTGAATTGGATTACTCGCGGGGGCGTGAACGACTAATGAACGAGCCGTTTGCGGCCGCTCGACTTTCCATGCAAAAAGCCCGGGCTTGACGAGTCGTTTAACGCTCGATCTGACCAGGGCCAATAATTTTATGCCGCATTATTCAGATCGGCGCCGACACAAAAGAGCCGACTACGCGAACGCTATAATCGCCGATTTTCACGAATTTCGGCGATGGGACCTCCGCACACCGCAGAGCGCTACGGGGTTTTGCGACCTTTTGTTCGGGGCTTTTTAATGAATCCGGAGAGTACGATGGGGACTTTGTATTATTTCGCCGACGGTGGTTGGGTGGGGGGGGGGGGGGGGGATGGTTTCTTTCGCGTTTTCGGGGAATTGGGTTGTCTTCTGGTTTGGCAGGAAGAGTTGTTTTTGTTTTTGGAAGTCGTGTTGAAATAGTATATTTCTTCACTAGTGTGGAAAAGTGTTTTTTATGAATCTGAGCGTTGAAATCAGATGAAGTAAAAAAATTGTTTTAATTAATCATGGACTATATTTTATTCAACAGTGTGTGGAAATGCCAGTTTTGCATCGCACGAGCACGTAGAAAAGTGGCCTTTTCTACACGGTGTTGGATAAAAATTATTATTCACGTACTTTGTCTTACTAAGGTGTTCTTGTGGTGAGTGGATTTGGTGTCTCGCTCGTAAGCATTTGGTTTTAGAAGCTCTGGGATCTTGAGGCGAGATTTTTCGGGATTAAAAAAATATTATTATATTTTTACTATCATGTATATAAGTAATGTTGCTTTGAATAGTACGATATTATTATATTATTATATTTATTTATAATTTTTTTTTGTATTATGTAGGACAATTTTAAGATATTGCAAATTGTTAAATGTGAAATCTTATTTTAAAGTGACTGTTATGTGTTTATTCATGTAGATTAATGTTATTCATGATCACGACTGAAAAAAAAATATTTGAAAGTGTAAATAGTATATTATAGAACTGTGAGGGATTTTTCAGGTAGAACTAATTTTTTTGATACAGTTTTGTACAATGAAAAGTTTTTCATATTCCTTTTTTCCCCAACATCAATTTTTTTACACTTTTCTAGTCTTACAACGTCTGTATTGAATTTTAATGGTCATTTTCGTATTTCATCATGTACATAACAAATTTACTAAGAATCTCTAATAGTTGTTACTAGAACTGAATTGTATTGTAAATTTGGAACGAGGTTTTTCATTTGTTTGTTCATTCGTCGATCTGATTTTTACAGATCACATCAATATTTTTTCAAAATTATTTTTACTTTTTGAGATTAGTTACGTCTTAATTGAAAATTTATTAGTATCCTCAATTTTTTTGGTCAAATATGTAAAAATTATACATTGGTATCAAATTTCATATGATGTTAATTTTTATTTCTATTTTTTTCTTAACTAATTCGATGTTTGTCCTATCATTTATTATCATGAAAATGAGGAAATAATATTTATGCGATTTGCTTCATTTTCATTTTCTGGTTTTTGTAAAGGTTTTGTCCTGTCCATATTTCTAAAAAAAAGAAAAAAAACGCATAAATAAATTGATGAATCTAATAATACGAACGAAGTAATAATCATACTATCGCTATTGGACTTATAGTTCAATAACAAACATTTACTTGAAAAAAGGAACACATTTTGAATATTGTAAATTTTTCCAAGAATCATAAAGGATGTAACAACTGTAGAAATAATCTACAAAATATTTGATATAATTTCAGAATTAGAATCAGATATTATTATTTTACAAAGAATGAGATTTAAACAACAATCAAACACATTTGATAAAAATTTAGAAATTGAATTATTTCTTTCTCACTTATTCATGAAACGTATATAAAAAAAAAGAGAAAAAATTTGAAGGACTAAATTTATGAAAAATATTTATGTATAGATCAATAAATTTAAAATTGTTATAAGAAACCGATTGAGGAAAAATTCTACGATAGGGAAAAGAGATTTGTAAGAATTATTTTCTTTAAGAAGAACACATTAGGAAACTGGGAAGAAATTTTGGAAACTTGAAATTAAAATTTGTCAAGAGATCAAAAAATATTATTTTTACTTTGACAATTCATAGCATATGTCAAGCATTAATATAAGAGTTTTATTATTTCAACTTTATTCATTATTTATATATTTTATCGTAAAAAGCTCTAACTACCACGTTCCTTTTGTTTTTTTTTTTAATTTCAGTTTGGAAATAAATGACGAGTAAAAAATTGTCTTAACTGTATTTACGTGAAGTAGAGCATGCATAAAAATTCAATACTTTACCATTTTTACAATGAAAAAGTTTTGTAAGAATAAAGAATTGATAAATAACATTAGTCAAGCAACATAATTATTGCACAGGCGCACAAAAAAACAAAAGTGTCCTGTACTTTTGATGAGACAGGACTATTTGTACGTATTTGGCATCGCTGAATCCGAATCCAAGGTCAAATGTAAGAGTTTCCCAGTGAATTTACGAGAAAAAAGCGGAAAACCTCATTTTTTTATGTTTTTTGTAACGGTAGCTCTCACCAAAAAAAAAAAAAAAATCGTACAAAATATTTGATCCCAAATTCGTACTCCTGAGATAAAAAACATAGATAAACATGTTTTTATTATTTTTTTGACTTGAAATTTGGCACTGGGAGGGCGTTGAAAACTGTAAAGAAACCATAGCTACTGCAAATGCGATAGGTCGAGTATTGAAACTGAAATTTGTTAATGTTCATGGAAAAATATGAATACAAATTTTTTTTTTAATAGATAAGTACATGCTGACCTACCTAGAGCAATAACCTTAAGCTCTCTATGATTTTCAAAGTCACTATAAGGTTAAAATTAATCAATAGTTAAAAACAAATTTTGCTACTTACGAAATATAAATTGGATTAAATTTCGTATTTTGAATCAATCATATATATTCATATTAACTAAGAACAATAACTTGTACTATGGTATAACTTTCAGGGCACATAAACATAAGTTTCAATACTCGACCTATCGCATTTGCAGTAGCTATGGTTTCTTTACAGTTTTCAACGTCCTCCCAGTTTCAAAGTTCAAGTTAAAAAAATAATAAAAAAATGTTTACGTGTTTTTTTATCTCAGGAATTCAAATTTGAGATCAAATATTTTGTACAATTTTTTTTTTTTTGTGAGAGCTACCGTTACAAAAAACATAAAAAAATGAGGTTCTCCGCTTTTTTCTCGTAAGATCACTGAGAAACCCCTACATTTGAGCTCGGATTCTGATTCAGCGATGCCAAATACGTATAAAAAGTCCTTTCTCATCAAAAGTACACGACACTTTTGTTTTTTTGTGGGCCTGTGTTGTCGTTTTGTAAAAATTTCAATTATAACTGATATACTTTATCGTAAAATGATCGAACCACTATGTTCGCATTGTTTTATTTTTCTTTATTTCAGTTTCGAAATGAATTGCGAGTGAAAATCATTCTAAATTGTAAGTATATGAAATGGAACATGCAAAAAAATGCAATACTTTCTTATTTGTACAAAAGACGAGTTTTTTAAGAATGGATAATTGATAACATCCGTCAAGGAAAGTTATAATTGTCATTTTCTGAAAATTTTAATCATCACTGATATATCTTATCGTAAAAAGCTTAAACCTCTACATTGCCATTGTTTTTTGTTCTTCTTTTTCAGTTTGGAAATGAATTACGAGTAGTCAAATATAGGTGCACTTTGGCCCGGCGCGCTGAATACATGAATTCACGGGTTGCCGACTTGGCAAACGTTATTTTATTCGCTTGCAAGGAGAGCCAACAAAAGAGTGTAAGCCTGACAGAGATAGAAAAAAAGGGGCACAGAGGAGAAGAGAGCAATTTACGTTAATTAAAGGCAGCTTTGGCGAGGGTTTCTCTCGGCGTCATTTTCGAAGCAAAAGCGTCGATGGTTAATCCGTGCTTTATGCGCGGCTTAAAAAATTAATTATATTTTCTAGCTTGCACTTCTTTTGACCTTTTTTTCCATTGAATACACATTATTTCGAAGCTTCTGCAAATTTCATCAGTCAGATGAAAATTTTCACTCGAATCGAAAAATTCTAGGTTCGCGTTGGGATTCAGATTTTGTACGAGGTTGTATTTCGTCGCTTTAATTGTGGGAAAAATTGCATCGCAAGGATGCTGGGTTTATCAAAGATGCGCAATTGCTACGTAGAGAGGAAAAAAAGTCCGCTGCAGGGTCTATATCCGCGGAATGTACTTGGGCTTTCAAAGACCTCGCGATCCGTAAAACTGGGGCAACCGTTGGAGTGTGGCATTATTGTTCCATTTTTTGGAGTAATCAAAACTCGCACGACAGAAAAGGCTTTTAACTTGCAATATCGCATTCGAGTCTGCATTTTTTCTGGGCTAGAAAGCGTTTTATTTCTGCGATAGTGCTTTTTTGGTTAACGAGGTTCCGGCTGAAAGAGACTGGCATGACGGGAACATTTTACATTCCGTAAAATGTAAATGAGAAAATCCTAGGTTGTTGTAATAATTACATTTAACTTAAAAAGATACCATAATCCGAAATCGATTATTTTATGAATTTAGTAAATTTCTTCTTGAAGATTCAAGTGTTGTCACTTTGAAGTCGCTCTGAAATTTCTGTCTTCTGGGAAATTGCGGGTCTTGGGATGAAAACTATACGATAAAATTGAATCCTTAAGATGAATAAGGTCGTTTTGAATTAAGGGATCACGAAAATGTTGCGTAGGATACAGGCATTAAGAGAGGAAAAGCTATTCCACGAAGATTGTCGGAGATGCCCGAGAACTAAATATGGCGCGCGGCGCCCCTTCAGGATCAATACTTGTAATACTGCGTTACCCACCGTGTACAGCAGCCAAAAACCTTTCTTCAACATCCCAACTTTTTCGGGACAATTTTCCATGGTCGTTTAAGTGTATTGGAATCGAATCTTGGTGGTTCAATTCAGGTATTATAGAGGTGATTTTTTTCTTTCTTCGGAAATTGGAGATGATGTGCGGTATTTGAAGTTTGATTGTATCGTTAGAAAAGGAAACTAATGGAGTAAATTTATGTTATAAATTCGAAAAATTTCTAATTAGGGTATAAAAATTAACTACGTAAAATAGATATTTATGCTACAAGGGAGAAAAAGGATGATTCCAACGAGTGTAAAGTTTGGGCACGAGCGAAGCGAGGGCGCAATTGCACGAGTTGGAATAATCTTTTTTGTCTCGTGTAGCATACAATATTTTTTCCCATGCATGTGTAAAAGTGGCCACTTCATTTTTATGGAACGCAGGAACGAAATCCTCTTTTT
>JAPYZL010168504.1:0-15149 GCA_030522825.1 Platygaster orseoliae
AATTGGGGCATATTGGCACGAGAAGAATCGCTCGCGAACGTACCTAATCGTTAAAAATAGTGTAATTATCGCGTTTGGTACGGTCGTCTTTATTTTTGGGACCTATACGGCCGTGCTGGATATTGTTAAGTCGTATTTTTCTTAACTTCATCACACGTATGCACTTGAGAAATATCATCTTTTTATAATCTTTTTTTATATGCCAATAATGTTGCCAATATATTTGTATTATAAACACGTTGACATAAAACCCCAGATGCTCCGTCGGGAAACATTGACAAGATCCTTCGATGTCTTCCGTCATTGTGAAGAGAAAATAAAGCGAATATTTGAGCCCAGTTGAGAAAAAAAATTTTCTTAAACTAACATACAACTGTAGGTAATAATTTTTAGTAATGATATTTTTGTATATTCATTATTATATGCACATAAAATAGTAGTTTTTTATGTTTTTTAAAATTGTCGCGTTTATTATCTCACGTGAACAAAACTTGCAACAATTTGTTTTTGCATTACCTTTTGCGTTACCTTTGGAAATGTAAACTTGCGATACGAAAGTAATTGCGAGAGAAATAGAATTATTTTTCAATCCTACGGGATATTCTGTAATACGTGTAATAGGTGTAATACCATGCTACACCTATTACATCGAGATTTTAATAGAATTGACATGAAATAAAAAATTTTCCAGTGTGAAAATCGAAAACGAATGAGCCTACAGAATTTTTTCATATTTTTTGCAACACGATATTGATATTTTTCAATCACTGTAATATGTATCACAGTGGCAAAGTATTACAGAATCTCCCTTTGGGAACGCTTATATAATATATACACTTTTTTGACATGTTTAACTCCAGTTCCATAAAAATATTTCCGTCTTTGAATTGTAACAAACATATAATATTACGGAATGGTGTCATTATTTTTTAAGTCGAAACTAAAGTTTTTATTTAAAAATATAATCAATAAAAAGTTTCGTTTTGATATAATGCATGTACTTGTTCATTCTTATGAAGAAATCGATAACAATGTTGACAATTTAAAAATTTTATCCAGTTTCCTATAGGAAACTGGATAAAATTTATATGTATTTCTCTATATTTTTGCAAAATTTGCGGGTTCCAGGGACCTCAGTACGTCCCTGTTATTTTAAAACCAGAATCTTCTGCATCAGTGCGAGGAAGACGCACGAACGGAAACTACTTGAGAGGAAAAAGGACGAAAACATGACGTTTTCCAACAACCCAACCTAACCCTAAGAAAGTGGTGCCACGTGACTCAAGTTATAACAATAACAATATTGGCATGATTGCATGAGTCGGCGGATGAGGCCCAAAAAAATAGATAAAAAATGCATTTTCAGTTTTCATTTTAACGTTTAGTTGAAGTGAATATACGAAAAGAGCGAAAGTATTCTCTACTGATACGTAAAATACAAGTTGGCTAGAATAATTTTTTGCGCGCTCGCTTTGGGTTTTGTGCAAAAAGTGGCATCGCTTTTTATTTGCATAATCTATTTTGAGTATTACGCGGCGCTATTAATACGTGTGCCGTTTAACAACACAAGTCGAAATTCAAGTTGGACTTGGCTAATGAGTGTTTAATACGAGTAGAAGAGTGGCATGCCGCGAAATCAATTTAAGTGACCGCGAATCCGTACACGACAATGGATGAAATTTGGTTCCGCTTGTCCAATCAACTCGAGGCCCTACAGGTATTTGCACATTAGTTTTTGGAAATTTAACACATAATTATGTTGATAGAATTATTATACACTAACAACCGAAGTTATTGGGCTATTTTCTTTTCTTTGATTTTCGATGACACAACATTTTCATTTCATATTTATAGAATGATTTTTTTTCATTTTTCCATATTATTGCTATAAATAATTTGCTAAAAAATTTTTTCCTTCATTTTTTTTTTCAAATTTCGCATTTTTTTCAATAATATTCGATGATTAAATTACAATATTCAATAATATTATATAGAATTTTTTTAATTAAAAAATAAAATATTGTTTTTTTTTCAAATTTTGCAATTTCTAAGAATTTTATATATAATAATAAATATAGTACTGAAATAACTTTTTAATCGCTGTTTTTTATGTATTTGATTTTGGATGACACAAAATTTATATCAAATATTTATAAATGATATATTTGGTTTTTTTCTATCTTTGAATAATTAATTTATTGCTTGTAAATAATTTCTAAATTTTTTTTCTTCATTTTTTTATAAATTTACTATCATTTTCAATAACATTCTCAATATAATTAAATCATTGACTTTTTCTCAAATTTTTCTATTCTTAAGATTTTAACATATTCTAATAATTGGTATTCAAATAACATAAATCGTTGTATTTTATGTATTTGATTTTGGATGACACAAAATTCATAATTGTAGAATATTTATAAATGATATTTGGTTTTCTCTCTTCATTTTTTTATAAATTCACTATCATTTTTAATAACATTCTAAAAATAAATAATAATCACTGAGTTTTTCTCAAATTTTTCAATTTAAAAAAATTTTACATATGCTAATGATAAACTGTACTAAAATAATTTCAATTGCTATATTTTTATGTATTTAATTCTGGATGACACCAAATTTATATCGAATATTTATAAACAATTTTTATTTATTTTTTCAGATAATTGCTATGAATAATTTTAAGTACTAATTGCTGGTGTGTAATATCTGGAAACTTTTTCAATTTTTTAAAAACTTTTGCATTTTTTTCTTTGTTTAAGATTCAAACATATGCTAATAAATAGTACTGAAAAAACTTTTTATTCACTGTTTTTTATGTATTTGATTTTGGATGACACAAAATTTATATCGAATATTTATGAATAATGTTTGGTTTTTTTATATATCTTTGAATAATTAATTCATTGCCAGTAAATAATTTCTATAATTTTTTTCATTTTTTCATGAATTTACTATCATTTTCAATAACATTTTAAAAATCAATAATAGTCACTGAGTTTTTCTCAAATTTTTCATTTTTCAAGAATTTTACGTGGGTTAATGAATAGTGCAGAAATAACTCGAATCGCTGTATTTTTATATATTTGATTTCAGATGACACGAAATTTGCATTTAATATTTATAAATTATTGTTATTTGAAGTTTTTATGTATGAATAATCAAGATAATGCCAGTGTGTGGCTTGTAAGGTTTTTTTTTTTCATTTCTTGAGAAGTTTTATATTATCTATAATAATATTCTAAAAATGGATAAGAAAGTATACATTAAATTGTAATATATCATGAATGATGAATTTGTTTCAATTACAGAGTTTTTCTAGAATTTTTCAGTTTTTAAGAATACAACGTATGTTGATAAATAGTACTAAAATAACTCAAATCGCTGTATTTTTATGTATTTGATTTCAGATGACACAATATTTGTATCCAATATTAATAAATGATTTTTATTTATTTTTCCGTGTATGTATGACTTATTATTAAAAGATTAGGAATGTTTAATTTCTCCTATTTTTATTTTCATTTTTTTTTTAAATTTTATATCATCTTGATCAATATTCTGAAAAACAGATAAAAAATATAAAATAAATTCCAATTCAACTTGAATGATAAATTTATAATAATTTGGAAAAGAAATAAAAATAGAAATATGCAATATTAACGAAACAATAAAAACGAAAATATTCGTAACATATTCAACACGCGTGCAAGTTTTTTTTTTTTTTTTCAGATTCAACTGTCTGTAACAGGTCAACAAATTCAACAAATTCTTGTGGCGTTGTATAGACAAGGAAAACAATTTTTGCACAATGTGATGGGCGAAAATTATTACCAAACATTCAAAGATTTTGGCTCGCAAATTTTAGCTTTGCTTAAACAAGCATGGGAAAATTTGACCTATAATTTGTCATTCAACATTTCTTTGCAACGATTAAATTACCAGATAACTGATTTTGTGGAAAATGGTAATTTTTTTTCTGCTGGATAGAATGTTTATGAAATAATGCGATAAAAATTTTTCAAATGTTGAATAATAATTGATAATTCGGCAAATGAAAAAATAAACTAATATTCTGATATTTTCCATCATAAAAGTTTTATGTATAAATTTAATATAGAAATATACTAAAAAATACATGATTTACATTGAAATGTAACTGAAAATTTACCAATGAAGTTTGTTGACGATTTTTTTCAGTTACAAGACGAGAAGTATTTTTGCTTGCTAGTGGAATAACAATTGGTGCTTTATTAGGATTTAGTATTGGATTGAATTGGCATGGAACGCCCAATCATTTACACCAAATGAAAGCTATCATTTGTGACCGCTACATTGGTTTGGAGGTGCAAATATTTATAAGTTTATAGTTACAATGTAACAATAAGTAATATAATATTATATTATAATAATATAAATCATAATTATAATAAATATGTGATAAAAGTTTTAATTAATTGATTGAATTTTTAAAAATTCATTCGAGCAATAAATATAAGAACGATTCATATTAATTTAGAATATAATAAATAGATTCTATATTTTAATATTATATAAAAATTAGTTAATCATAGTAATATAATTCATTATAATAATGATAAAAATAAATTAACTTTATTGTAATATGATAGAGTAATTAAATAACATATATAATATAAATGTAAATCTTTAGAGTTGTCATTTATTTCTGATAATTAATTAAAAAAATCAACAAAAACGTTACGAAACGTAAAAAGGATTTTATTTCAGGGAGTTTCGATAATCGAAGATGCAGAAATGCCGAGAATCCAAGGATCAAAAGATTTGCTAATTCAAGTATTCGCCGCTGCTTTAGACAACGTCGATGTCAAAATTTGCTCAGGATATTCCAAAGTTTATCGGAGATTACTAAACAAAGGTGTAAGTTGAAGTGGAAAACACGGGAAATTTTCAATTCATAATGCTTTTGAAACACTATATAAATCACAAAACTTATCACGTAAATGAGAAATTTATTTTCAGAAAATCCTGAAAAAACCAAGAAAACGTGAAAAATCTTGGGAATCTTTGAAAAGTTGGAAAAATGTGTGTAATGATGAGAATTTCAAGAATCCCGAAAATATTCGAGAATATTGACAAGTTTTTGAATTGAGAGAATCCAAGAATTCGAAAAAATCAAGTAATTTTTTCGAAATATTCGTAAAATCAACAGCTTGACAGAAATGCAATGTAACAATCTTGTAAATCTTAAATTTTTTGAATCTTAAAACTTGAGGATAAAATAAGGATCAAGATTTTCAAACATTTACACAGATTTTCGGAGAAAGAACTACTTAGAAATTAACGAATCACAAGAATTTGGCAATCTATAAAATTTCAAGAATACTGTGAAATTCGGGACATGCCGAAAATGGCGGTCAAGGGCAAGACTAATAATTAATAGGATAATGTTCTACATTTAATTTCTAGAAATCAAGCGAATTTCCACTATTGCTCGGTCGAAGTTGCGCTGGCTGCATAATCGACATCGGCTCGAGAGTCATAAATTTCGATATCGGCGACGAAGTTTATTTGGCGGTGCCATCCTGGGCGCCGGGAACAATGGCTGAATTCATCGTCGTCCCCGAGGACCAGGTTTTCAAAAAACCCAAAACAGCCAATTTCGAAGCCTGCGCCAGTTTGTCCTACAGCGGCTGTTTAGCGTGGGATGCTCTCGTTACTAATGCGTCCATTCAGGAGGGAAAAGCTAGAGGCAAAAGGTAGAAATATATCATCTACATCATCATCATCATCATCACATTTTTTTTACTTGATAGACGAAATTAATAAAAATAGCTCGGAATTATATTTTCAATTGTAAAACGGTACAAAATCTTATATGAAAATATACAAAATCTATGTAGATATAATTTTTTTCAGATATCTTATTAAAAATACTCGAGTTATTGAAATGCAATTAGAATTGAAATTCTAACAATTCAGACGGAAATTAATAAAAAAATATATGAAAAAAAAAAAATTACTTTATTAAAAAATACTCGAGTTCTTGAAATGCTATTAAAATTGAAATTCTAACAATTAATAATGATTATTAATTATTAATAAATAAATTAATGAATGATTATTTATTATTAACTATTACAAGACGGAAGTTAATAAAAAAATATGAAAAAAATATTTTATTAAAAAATACAGGAGTTATTGAAATGGTATTAACATTGAAATTCTAACAATTAATAATGATTATTACAAAACGAACATTATTAAAAAAATAAAAAAAAGTTTTATTAAAAACTTCTCGAGTTATTGATATGATATTAAAATTGAAATTCTAACAATTAATAATGATTATGTAATAATAATTATAACTAGACGAAAATTATTAAAAAAATTAAAAAATACTGGAGTTATTGAAATGCTTTGAAAATTGAAATTTTAACAATTAATAATGATTGTTAATTATGAATAAATAAATAAATGAATGATTTTTTATAATTTATTTTTACAAGACAGAAAGTTGAAAAAATATGAAAAAGTATTTCGAATTATGAACAAATTGAAATTTACTGAAAGAAATAGAATTCTGTATTAATAACTATTTTACTATAAAACGCTACGAAATTTTTTAGACAATTTAAAAAGTGCGAAAACATAAAAAATCTACGTAGATATAATTTTCCCAGATATTTTTGAAAATACTGGAAATCTATGTAGGAATTAGAGTTGCTGAGTATCGAATTATAGAAAATCTATGTAGTAAATCTACAAAAATTAATTGGAAATTTATAAAAATACGAAAAACTCAAAATAGTTGTAAATATCAATATTTTAGCATTTACTTCTAGAAATCTGTTAAGTATAGAATTCCAAGAAATCTATAAAAATACTACAAAATTGTACGAATAGCATAAAATAAGGAAATTCCTGAAATACTCATAAAATATATCGCTTTTAAGATTTTTACCATTCTTCATTCTTGACGATCTGTTATCGATAATTTCCGAGTTTCAAAGTTGTATAAATTTTGGAATCCAAACTCAAATATTTTTAATATTCATGTTCCATATAATGAAACTCGATTTTTGAGTCACTCTGATTTTAATTTTGTCTTAAATCCAAGTGTTGCAACAATTTTGAATGTTTCTACAGATTGTTCCAAAAAAACCTGGACATTTTTTCTGTTCCTGAATAATAGTTGTTATTTTGATAAATACCTACGTGATTTTATTTTCATTTATCGAATGATAATCGAGTTATTTTTTTAAATCTTATAGAATAAGTAGAAATTATTATTGAAAATGTGTAATGTGAATCCAGGGTTCTAATATACGGAGGAAACACGCCAATTGGTTGTGTTCTAATTCAGCTGGTGAAAATTTGGGGTGGCCAAGTAATCGTTGCCTGCAAAAAAAATGCCGTCCGTTATTTGAGAGCCCTTGGCGCCGACTACGTAGTTTCTATCGGAGAAACTCATCTCGAGAAGGAGCTAGAATTTTTAGATGAGTGAGTTACTTTAATTATCATCAATTTTTGCACTTGTTAATTCATATAAATACTAGTTTACTTGTTAATTTTCGCAAGTTGACACAATATGTATTCTATTTTTTATCGAACTTTTCTAACGAATTATCGAACTTTTCTAACGAAAAAATCCAGAATAATGAAAAAATGTCATTTGAAAATATCAACAACTCTACAAGAAAATGTCGTGTAATACGAACTTTACATGGAATTCAACTGTAATATTTATAATAGTGAGTATCTTTCGAGAAAAGTCTGCGAAAGTGCTTTTGTGAAATCACCATTCGTCATTGCCTGGGAAACGCCAATTTTCGACGCAAAAAATTGATCCGAAATGGTCAATTTTCGGGAAAAAAAATGTATTTGTATGCGATACCAACAAAATTCTCCCCTTTTCTTCAGATACGACGTAATTTTTTATACTGGTAGTTTACCCATTGCGGAATCGACTCTGAAGAAATACCTCAAACCTGGAGGTGCGTTCGTCTCGACTGCCCCTGAAAAATTGACGTCCGATTCTTTGGATTTCGTTACCGGGAGCGTATTCGCCATTTTCGTCAAGATTCGACTATTGGCACAAGTATGTCATGCATCTTCATAATTATAATGAATGGTTTGATCATTTTCCTTTTTCGCAGTTTCTTTTTGGAACCGCAACGCAACGATGGAAAGAAGGCTCGAAAATAAAACAGTCCTATCTACACGGTCTCCAAAAACTCGTTGATTCGGACCAATTGCAGATAATCACCGACTCGGTACTTCCAATTCAAAGCATAGACGAAGCTCTGCAACTTGTTTCCGACCCCGACTTAATTGGAAACGTCGTCATCAGCTTCAAATGACGCGTCAAACGTTTTACAGTAAAAAAAAAAAAAAAAAAATCGAAACGATTCGGGAACACGAGAAAAAGACTGATCAATTTCACGACTTGGAAATGAATATTTTTGCAGTGCTTCGTGTCCCGTAATAAAATTCAATTCATAAATTATTGCGAGAATGTTAAGTTTTTATAGAATGCATATATTTTGCCAAATAAACGTTCAATGAAAAGTTTATTTTTATGGAAAATTTGTTTGCCACATAAGCGTACAATGAAAATTGATTTCTTAACAATTTATTTTGCCTTGCCACGGAATTTTCCGCCGCCGCCGCCTCTGCCTTTTTTTGCTGCGGGTTTTTTCGTGTCTTCTGGCTGAAATGAAGAAAAGGCTCATTTCCAGATTCTGGGCATGACTTTAAATTTCGAAAAATGCTAAAACCTACTTTGCGCTTCGCAGGGGTTTTGGAAATAACGGTGAAGAACGAGTCCAATCTCCCCTGGGTCGAAGTGTTGCGAGCTTTCATGAGCTTCTTGGCGCCATTCCTGATTCTGTCTTCAGCGAATTGCTTGTCGCCGCACAAGAATTTCACGAGACCTTCTTCATCGGGATCAGACCATTTCAGCTGAACAAGGAAAATAAATTTGGTAATAAAGTTGGAGCAAGACAAACTACAAAGTATTTATTGTGCACATTTTCATAAATTCGTAGGCTATATAAAAATCACTTGAAAATCCTTAAGCCTCATGCCATTTTTTTACAGTTTCATTATTATAGTAATGCATTTCTAAAAAATTTGCACAATAAATACAGTGCCTAATGAAATCTTGATCAAATAATAAAATCTTGTGCTTAAAAAAATTCCAAACATTTTATGACACGAATGCCAGTTTCATAATTATAATATTAAATTTCTGAAAAATGGGCACAATTGACACAATACCATTAAGATTCTAATTAATTAAAATTCTTGGAACAACTCTTCCAAGAATTTTGTTATAATTTAAAAACAGTGAGAATTTGAAAATTCTTTATTATTTGAAAATTTGAAAAATATAGAAATTTTAAATTAATTATAAATGAAAAGTTCTTTAGAATTTAGAAATAATTAGAATTTTGTTTCTAGAAAAGATTTTATTTATTGTAAGAATTTACGAAAATTTGTTGCTACAAATTTTCAAATCCATAAAGAGTTTTTCAAATTTTGTTATAATTTAAAAATAATTAGAATTTAAAAATTCTGTATTATTGAAAAATTAAAATTAATTAGAAATTGAACATTATTTACAATGTAAATAATATTAAAACTTTGTTTCTAAAAAACTATTGTAATAATTATAAAAAAATTTCAAAAATTTGACTACAAATTTTCAAATCCGTAATTCCAGTAATGAATTTCCAAAAAATTTGCACAGTCGTCCAGTGCACAATTCACACAATACCATAAGGATTTGAATTAATTAAGAATCTCATTATTTAAAATTCTAGGATTTCAATTATTATGTCAGATGATTCCGAAAATTTAATGCCACGAATTTTTAATTTCATAATTCTAGTAATGAATTTCTAAAAAATCGTGCACGATTAACACAATTTTTGAAAAATATCTCAAATATAGAGTTTGAAAAGCGTACTTGCCTCTATTTCAACGGGATCAGCTACTTCTGGATTCTGAAAAAGTTCTCTGGCCTGTTTGTAATTCCAGTTCTCAGGGACGGGGAATTTTTCCGAATCGATTTTCTCGAGAATCGTGTCGAGATTACGGTGAGTGTTTATCAGGTCGATGGCCCTTTTTGGTCCTACGCCTTTGATGCTGTCAGTGTAATCGCAACCGAGCATAATGCACAGATCAATGAACTGAAAGAAAAACAATCCATTCAAAATATCAATTTTGTAAATAATTAAATTTAATAAACTTTTCTCGACTGCACGAAAATATTACGGAATATTTTACGAAACTACAAATAATTGAAAAATAGTTTTTCAGAACGTGATTTTGGTGAGTTGATGCGAGTGTGGAAAATTTTGAAAATTTCTCTAAAATCTCAGTACTTTTAAAATTCTTAAAAATATTCAAAAAGTTTCATTAGTGATATTTAAGAAAAGTTTTTCGAAATAAGGCAAAAATTCAAGGTGATTCGAGCGCATTGTACTTCTTCTTTGCTCAATTTCATCTCCTCGAGAACTTTGTCGTAATGAATTTCCTGAACAGGCAATTTTCTGGCTTCGCTGAATGTCAGACGACGCAAAAGTACGTTGCTTCCGAAAGTCAAAGCGTCCATATCTTCAGTGGCCGTCGCGTAAACTTTTCCAGCTTTCACCAAAGCCGCGCATTGTGCTTCCGCTTCGCATGGAGCCTGAACAAAATAAAATGCGTTTTTTAATTATTTTGATAAAATGAAATAAAAACTTTGAAAATGTTCTTTTATAAACTTGAAACTTACATCGATGTAAGGAATTCCCATGAGAGTCAAAAGTTGTTTCGCTTCTTCAACGTGTGTCTTGGTGACCTTGACGAGTCTTCTGTTGAATTTTTCAACATCCTCAGCATTTCCTGAAATTTATAGTGCAATTTTAAAGTACAACCATTAAATTAATAACCCATGAGTAATTAAATTTCTCAAATATTACATTTATCATAATCAACTGAATTTAACGAGTTGACTTACAAATGATGTATACTTTTTATCTAGTACATACTAGGAAAATCGAATAGATTATTAAATTTTCAGTTATTATTAAGAAATGTTTTGCAGTATTTCATTATTAATTTACTTTTAACAAATTTTTTTTATTTAATTTTATTCAATGAATATATATTTCATTCAATATAAAATAAATATAAAATGATAATTATAAAATAAATAAGAAATTACAAAAATTAAATAAAATAAAGGAAAAAAATATATTATATTTAATTAAAAAAATTGAAATTTGTAATCTACGATTTATGAAAGAGGC
The DNA here is from genome assembly GCA_030522825.1 of Platygaster orseoliae. Classification (NCBI taxonomy): domain Eukaryota; kingdom Metazoa; phylum Arthropoda; class Insecta; order Hymenoptera; family Platygastridae; genus Platygaster; species Platygaster orseoliae. The sequence goes on from JAPYZL010168504.1 coordinate 11,280, forward strand.
ATATTTTATTATCAAGAAATGTTTTAAAGTAATAGAAATAGAGTGGAAATTAAAATTATGTGAAAATTATCAAATTTTGGAAAAATGTTTACCAGCTTCTTCTGCGGCTTCGAGTTGCTTTTTGGCCTCGTCGCGCCTTTCAGCTCGTTTAGTTAATTCTTTGCCTTTCATGTCCGGGGGTTTTCCGTCAAACACATAAACTGGCTTGATTCCTTGTTCCACCAAGCGAATCGTCCGGTAAAATGTACCCATCAAATGGCTACGAGTTGAACAAACCAAACATTTACCAGTAAAGTTTAATTTGTTATTAAAAGACTTTCCAAGTCCCAGAAACAATTTATTCTTTTCATGAAAATATACTACTATTTTTTCATAAAATTCACTGAAATGTACAGTAACAGAATCACAAATTTTGAATAGAATATTTGAAAAAGTATTGAAAATAAAATTAATTTGGAAATCTGCACTCATTTTTGAATTGGTTATTGATACTTGAATTTTTTTCAATTCGTTTGAAATGAAATATATTGGAAAAGAAATCAATCATATTAAAAAAAGGCAAATCAAGTATAACAAAGTATAATTACGTAAATGCAAAAATATTCTGAAAGTACACACGACTCTTTTTCAAATTAAAAAAAAATATGTCTGTAAATTACTGGTTTTATTATTAATTTTTCTTTTGTTTCACGATTTATTTATGGCAACATTAAAATGCCAAGAACAGAAAAAAAAATTAATTTAAAAAATTTAATAATGCAAATAGTGAGAAGACAGTCTTTGAAAAAAAATTGAAAAACATTTTTGAAATAACCTCGTAGTTTCGCCATCAGCCGAAGTCAATTGTGCGCCTTCAGATCTCACCGCAATCAGAAATTGATAAAGACACATCGATGCGTCGATAGCAATTTTCCGACCTACAAATACACAGGGTATATTTGATTTATCACGATTTAATAAATAAATTCAATAAATAAACAAATCGAACAATTATACAAGTTGTTTGAAAAAAGTTTACCAAGGTCTGAAAACTTGGATTTTTATTTGATTGAAAAACGTGTGAATTAAATAATAATTCTGATTATAAAAATCTCTTGATTTTTAAGGATCGAATGTATTTCTCTTCTTAGAATGAGAAAAAATATACAATATTAATTTGTTGTACATTATACCATTCTAAAAATTGATGACTAAAAAATTTTAATATTGTAGATTTTTTAAACTATTGAATTTATTTATCAAGTCCAATTTACATACATAATTTTTTCGTTTAGTATTAATTAATTGAGTTATTTATAGAGAATAGTTTAATATAAAACAATACTTTTTTTTTATTCAGAAGTGTAAATTGTAGTTTTGAATGCACATTGAAATGAATTGTTAAAAATATCAACATTTCAAAAATGGTTGAATACGGAATATATTTACCATGAAAAATAAAATTAATTATTGAATCGTATAAAAATAGTTTATTTAAACAGAATTGTTGAATATGTTAAAACGTGTAATTTTATAATACAAAAATCATGTAAATTACAATTCTAATTACATATTTTTATAATAAAAAATAATTATCTGTACCAAACCCAATTTTTTAATAATTCAAGTTTGTTTTTCATATATTTGTTACAAAAATCTAAGTCAAAGTTTCAAGTTGGTTACATTTTAGTATAAATTAAATTTTTTTTATAACAATAGGGAAAAAACAAATAACTGAATCTCAATAAATAAAAAATTTTTTAACGAATGTAAAAATCACATGAATATTTTTAATTTCATATTTTAACAATAAAACAAATTGATTTCTGTCATCAAGTTTTTGACGTTAATTAATTGTACCATGTCAAAGTTTTCTAAAGTTGAATCGTATTTTATTTAATATGTTACAAATATTCAAGTAAAAATTTTGTATGTAATATAAAATGAAAAAATGACTATTACCTGAAAAATAATATATTTTTATACTCAAAGTAATAAGTAGAGGAAATCACATCATTTTCATATTCATCGAGAACAAAATATACTTTCAAAAAACTCCACAAAGAACCAGAAATTGAGAAAAAACACAAATTCAACAACAAAATCCTAGGAATACATAATAAGTACGAGAATAATGTTAGTAAAAAAAAAACCCAAATTTAGAACATGTAATTTTATAATACAAAAATCATGTAAACTACAATTTTTGTCAAGTTCAAATTTGTTTTTCATGTATTTGTTACAAAAATCCAAGTTTACTGTTCGTCATGACAAAGTATAAATTAAAGTTTTTTTTCTCAAACACAGGGAAGAAACAAATCACTTAATCGAATTATACAAATTAATAATTTTATTAAATTTTATTTCAATTAACATATTATAATATAATGTAATGGAAATTGAAATAATAAATTTATTGAACTTTTACCTAATCAATTTATACAAATAATTGATAATTTTATTATATTTTACTTTCATAAATTTTATTAAATTTCAATATTATAATATACTATAAATGTGAATATTTTCACTCAAATTTCACTCAATTAATTTATACAAAAAATTAAAAATATTATTGAATTTCGTGTTATAAATTTTTTTTATTCAAATATTATTACATAATATGAATTTAAATATTAGATTTATTCATATTTTACCAAATTTAATTGATATAAATTTTAAAAAATTTAAATTATAAAATTCAATCATAGTGACATTTCGATTTAAAAATCTGATAAAATTAAAAACTTTGTCATTAATGAAAAAATCATGTGAATCATATTTTTAATTTCATATTTCAACAACAAAACAAAAATAATTTCTGTAATTCAATTTTTCACGTTAATTAATTGTATCAAGTCAAATTTTTGTAGGGTTAAATTCTATTGAATTCAACATTCATCACAAAAATTACGGTAAAACTTTTGTTGAAAAAAAAAATGATTGCCTAAAAAATAATATATTTTTATACTCAAAATAATAGAGGAAATTACATAATTTCTATATCCATGGAGAATTTGATATACTTTCGAAAAACTGCCCAAAAAACCAGAAATTTAGAGAAAATACTGATGTAACGAAAAAATCCGGAGAACGCATAAAAAGTACGTGAACAATGTTAATAAAAAAAAATACCAAATTAGAATTCGATGCTTGAATAATATCGCAATGTCCAATTTACCGAAGTAGTTTTTCAGCTCATTTTCCTTTATCGCCGAAGGCGCCGTGTCGGCAATTAATTTCGAGAGACCCACAATCCCCATTTTGCAGAAATTATGGACAAATTCACGACGAAATTGAGATAAATAGTGAAATTACGCCGGCATAAATAAAGAAGTAAACTGAAGTAAACGCGCGCGTAACGACAAATTCCAAGGTATAAAAAACAGGTATGCTCTTTTCTGATTGGCTCTCTCTCTCAGCGGACGCCATCTTTGTTTGCAACTATTTGTGACGTCACAAGTACAACGTAACAATCAACCTGATTTTCACTGGCCCTGCGATCGCGAATTTCGTGGATTTCGTGCTTGCAGTATCAGGGGCGTAAGAAGAAGGGGTTTTAAGGGGACTCGGAACCTATTGTAGTGCGAGTAAGGCGCACTACAATAGAAACTAGCTGTGGAACAAGGACAAAAAGAGAATGTCTTAAAGAAAAAAAACAAAAATACCAATAGTAAATAAAAACACCAACCTCTATGACTAGAAAATCACACAAATCAAATAACCGCGAAGGAAATATATTACTTAGAAAAAACCCCTCTCGAAAATGTCATTAGTTGCGTGAAAGGAAATTTCTTATCAGGTTGTAGGAAAAGTTCGTAGAAAAAAAATTCGAAGTTTCTTTTCTTTTCTAGAATATTCTCGAAACTTGAAAATATGTGATCATGTTCT